>CM067216.1:42274513-42328252 GCA_034190945.1 Octodonta nipae | reverse complement strand
CCCCAGCGAGACCAAGAAAAGATTTGATGTCTTTCGGAGTTTGGGGTTGAGGAAAGTTCTGAATACATTCAACCTTTGAAGGGTTTGGTTTTACACCTTCTTGTGTGATAAGATGGCCAAGATAAGCCACTTCTTTACGAAGAAATTCGCACTTATCAGGTTGAATTGTGAGGTTAGACTTCCGAAGTCGTTTAAAAACTTCTGTTAACCGGGAAATATGTTCATGGATGGTCGGAGAGTAGACGATGATTCATCCAGTGTAGCGAGACAACGTTCATTCTGTATACCAGAAGAATATTGTCCAGACCCTCTGAAAAGTAGAGGTGCATTTTTTAAACCAAATGGCATACGAAACGAATTCGTAATGACCATTTTCGACAGAAAAGCCAGTCTTAGGGAATATCTTCCTCTGGATTTCCAAACTGGTGGAACCCGGAAGCGAGATCCAGTGTCGAAAAATATTGACACTTTCCAAGTTGGTCGAGAAAATCAGAGATATTTGGCAGAGGATATTTATCATCTACAGTCAATTCATTTAATTTCCTGTAATCGATAACTACTCGCCACTTTTGTTTACCAGAAGCATCGAGTTTCTGGGGGACGACCCATACAGGGGAGGACCAAGGAGATGAGGAGTGCCTAATGATACCTTGTTCAAGCATTTTTCCAATTTGGGTTTTCACTTCCTCTTTATGAACTTGAGGATATCTGTATGATTTAGTGAAAACGGGCTTTGCGTTATTCGTATCAATCGAATGTTTAACCTCGTTAGTGAAAGTCAAGACGTCATCTTCAAGATAGAAAATGTCTTGAAATTCCAAACAAAGATTAGTGATTTGTTCGCGTTCTTCGTCATTTAGATGATCAGTTGTAATTTGTTGTCTAATAGTTGAGTTTCTGTCTATGTATTCGGAATCATGATAATCGTCCTTTATTGAAATTCAGAAGAGGGTGAGTTTTGTCAAGTGGTTCCAGTTTTAAGTCAGAAAAAGTTACTGTTTTGGCATCGCGTTAGCGTTTATTATAGACGTTAGAAATTCACCATTTGCGTTAATATGTACGAGTGCGTTTGGAAGTCGTACTCTGTCAATTTCTTGAGTTGGTAAGATGGCGTCGATATTAGAAAGATCGCATTTAAGTTTAAAGATCTTTTCTGTGCGTGCCTCAATGGGTATTTTGTTTCGTGTAGGTGTTTGTGAAGTAATATTAGGCTTAACGTTGAGTGTGTCGGGTACATCAGTCAAGGGTTGATCGTTATCGGGAACTTTGTGTAAAGGGATGGTTTTAAAATTTGTTATTAGCTGTTTAGATTTTAAGTCAACTATGCATTCATAGTGTTCAAGAAAATCTAAACCTAGTATGCCGTCAAACTCAATGTCCAAATCGTATATAAAAACTTTATGTGGGTTACGTGGAGCGAATGGGATTAAAGTTGATTGTGAGATGGGAATTTTTTCGTGGATAATACCTTGAATAGTTACCCTTTCAGGAGATCTTTGGGTGAAATTCTTTACGGTATTTCTTTGAAGATAGAGATACCAGCTCCGGTATCAATAAGTAGTTTGAATTTAGAAGAAGCGTCAAGAATGTAGTAAAGGTTTTTAGAGTTAACTGTAAGAAGTGGGCTTAAAGAAATAGTTGCTCCGGGAAGTTCAAGTCGGGGTTCAAATCGTCCAGATTGAGGTTTTGAATTTGGGTTTCGACTTCGCACAAAGTTGTTGTCGAATCGGGAGGTGGTCTAGGCTCGGAAGCGCTAGAAAATCATGATAATCGTGACAATTAAAAGGCTCGATAGGGGTATCGTCAAAAGTTTCTTCGAAGCCTGAATAATTTTGCCTATCATCCTCGTAGTCATAAGTATTGTAATTATCGGTATAATAATCCGAATATTGTGAGTAACCATCATTTTGATGTTGATTGAAATGATGTGTCCTTTCAGGACGGTTATTCGGGTTATTCTGTATAACCGAAGGACGAGAATAATTTGGGTTCATTTGAGACCTAAAAGGGGGTCTCTGGAAGTTTGATGGGCGAAATTGTTGTCCTTGTTGAACAGGGGGATTGTTTGTAGGGAAATTTGGCCTTGTTTGTTGATTAGGCCCAACAGGATTTGGTCTATAGTTTGGATTAAATGTTTGAGAACTATTTTGTGTTTTCAAACGGCAATTTGCAGCTATGTGGCCTAATCGACCACAATGAAGACACTTAAGTGGTTGTGTCGGCTTTCGAGGTGGGAATTTTGGTTTGAGAGGAACAGATTTGTTTGTTTTCTGATCCTCGAAATAAGAAAGTTGGAGCTCTCTTCTAATACGGGAGTGTGCCTCTAGAATGTCTTTAGGATTACTGGCAAGTATAACCTGACCTAAACGTGGTTCTAATCCCGTAAGAAGGGTGTTCATACCCATTGTATCCACTAGAGTGGTCTGGGCGTCTTTTTGTTCTAGAATAAGCCCAGCAGTTTTGTTAACGTTAGTGGAGACTCGTTCGAAAGTTGCTTTAGACGTTGTAAGTCGTGAATAAGGGAAGAGAGATCACGAGAATCTCCAAAGTGTAGCGTCAAGAGTTGTTTAATTTCAAGGTACGATCCGGGATTCCTTGAATTTATCAACTGCGCCGCTTTCCCTTTGAGTTTATTTTTGATATGGATCACTAACAAATATTTTTGATCCGCCGTGGACATATTATATGCGCAATTACACGCATCTATAAAGGTTCCCAAGGAAATTTGGTCGCCTTCAAATTCGGGTATAACGGAAAATATTTCCGTTAACCGGTATCTTTCTGTTTCAGGTGTACCTGAATTTGGTGAAGCTTGTGCCATGTTTATCGATATAAATGAATTGGAGTGTAAAGTATATAGAATAAAATGTTAAAGGGTATAGAGAATTAATAACTGTAGAATACGTTAATGGGAATAACGATTGTTTGAATGATAGAACAGAGTGGTAACCAATTAAAATAGTAACGCAATTAAAATCAATAGTTTAAATAAATCAATTAATCAAATGGATAAATAAATCAATAAAATACGTAAATCAAATATATCAATATCAATAAAAATAAATCAAATAAATATATCAATAGAATAAAATAAATCAGTTAATGAAATAAATCAATATTTCATTTGAATCAAATATATCAAAAATTAAAAATCAAATAATAAAATAGATCAGTTTCGATCAAATAAAATCAAATTATTTAAAATCAAATCAAATCAAATCAAAACGAATGACGATTCACCATTACTTACATCAACAGGAACATTGAAAGCGCCGTGTTCTACGTTTGATTGCAGTGAGGACTTCTTTTAAAAAGAGACTTTATTTATACTTGCACAATTAATAAAACTTTTAATATAAACTTGAATATAATGAAAATAATAATAAAACTTTATAACAATAAAAAAAGGAAAAAAATGAGTGTTAAACTAACTAGACAAATTTGTAAGTAACAATAAATAATGAAACAAGGCAAATGAACAATTTATAACATAAGGATGCTGACTAAGCTGTCGCCGCGTTTGCTGTTCTCACGGATGTACGTCGTCGAAGGTAACCTGAGACGACACGTGGATGCTGACTCAGCTTGGGAACTGTTGCTAGATGGTTTCACATAAGTCGATGGAATAACTTATATAACATATATATATATATATATTATATATATATATATATATATAAATATATATACTCGTTTACTGTTAACCCAAATTCTCAACATTTTAGCAATACCGAAATTTTCTTCAGAACAAATTTCATAAACTAAATTCTAATTCTAATAAAATACCTAAACAAAATAAAAACACTTTAAAATCGAGAAACATTCAAAAGTTTGATCACAAAAATTTTATATACCAATTTGAACATCAAGCTAATTCAAATTCGGCAACCAAAATAAAAGTTAACGCAAGAAGTATAGAAGGAATCTTAAAACCCAGAAGAAAAGTGGAAACCGAAAAAGTAGAAATCACCATAATCTTGTCAAATTTACTGATAACAAACCACCCGAAGACAGTAACATTTTTATGCTTATACAAACTGGTAACAACAACTCTGAACATACTCGGCAAAATTCTAGAAATATTATTCTCGAAAATGAAGACACTTCCGAAGAAACTACTACTCACTCTAATAAATATTCTATTCCCCACAGTTGGTATCCCCATTGTTAATTACGCTGTAAATTATGGACAAAATCAAATAGTTATTCAGTCTGTCTTACACTCTCCAGCACATCCAAAAACAACTATACTTTTCGAACGAAAGCGGCGAATTTCCAGAAATAATTTTGAAAAGGACGTTATTAATTTCGTTAAAAATTTTGTTTCCCCAAACATTCAGTATCATCTCTTTTTCGAAAATCACAACTATTATGAACCTTTTTCATTAGTTATACATAGAAACTTCCGAATGTCCAAATTGAAATTGAAAAAGTGTAACAAAAAACTTCTTGACGTCAAGAACGAACATGACATTAAAAATATTAATGAAGCTTATCACGAAGGTAAATCAAACCATCGTGGTATCGATGAAACTTAAAGTATTAAAAGAAAATACTATTGGCCAAATCTCAGAAATTCTATTCAAACTTACATCAATGACTGTGAGATTTGTCAGCAATCCAAGCACAAAAGCCACCCTGTAAACATGAAAATGAATATCACTCCTACAGCAGTAAAACCGTTCGAAATAATACATCTAGATACATTCACTTTCGAAAATTTAAAATTTCTTACCATTATGGATAGCTTTTTTTTATATGCGCAAGCATATCCTGTAAATTGCCTCAGGGGGACAGAAATTGCAAATAATCTTATATATTTCTTTTCTCACCATGGACTACCCAAAACAAATTGTGGTAGACACGGTACAGAATTTAAAAATTCTGTTGTGTTAGAACTTCTTTCACTTCACAAAATTCAAGTTTACTTTTGTTCACCAAACTATCCCCAATCAAACGCGATGATCGAACGCCTACATTCCACTCTAATCGAACACCTTCAACTTCTCAATACAAAAGGCTTTACAAAAACTCCCATGAAGACGAAAATGATGTATGCTATTATTGCATATAATCACCCAGTTCATTCAACAACAAAATTAAAACCTATTGACGTGATTAGTGGACAAATTAGTAACAATGACCTTTTTGATATGGACATAGAAAAAAATTTAGTGAACGACTAGATTAACAACCACAAAGAACTAACGAAACTACTTTAAACAAAAATAAATTATGACTTGATTACTAACAATGAACGAACAATTTAAAAACATAATCAAACCCGCGATGATCCCGAACTGTTTAAACCACAACAAAGGACAGAAGAACGCAAATAAATTTAATAAATCTACAACCCTTCAGACAGTTCACCCTGAACATAAAACAGTTTCCACAGAAAATTTACATAAAGTCCATATTGACAACATAAAATGTCATTTAAAAAAGACATACACTTTCTGATATAGGTTTCATTTTTATTTCAGATTCCCCGCAATATTGGGAACACAAGAGAAGATTACAATTAGGAATTTAGAAAATAATCCCGGCATCATTCCTTTAAAATTAGGAACAGCACAAATTCAAAAATACATGCATTCCTTAATCCATTATTATGACCTAAATGCACTTATTACTGGAGTAAACAAACTAAAACAACAATCCGAAAATCTAAAAATTTACATCAACAAAAATTCTGACTACTTTAATAACTCATTAAATTATTTGAAAATCCTCACTTTAACGGAAGAAAAAGTGGAGAATAAACTATGAGAAATTTTACCACACCCCAATCGTATCAAAAGAGGGCTTATAAATGCTTGAGGTTCCATTTTTAAACCAATTGGTGGCAACTTGGATTCCACCGATGGCGAAAGATATGACAACACTGTTTGACAAATATTGCATAATGAAAAGATTCTCGAATCAAAATTAAATCAAATTCTATGTTCATTAAAGACGTTATGAACCAAATTATTAATCTATACGAGGTCATTATTCTAAAAGATGTTGAAAATTCAATAACTTTTGTAAAACTAGGAGTCATGCACGCTAGTATAATGACCACTACACATGTTTTTCACGAATTAAATCTTTTGGAAAAATATTTGAAAAAGGAACAATTTCCTATAGAGATCAGTTTAGACAATATTTTGTTATACGAAGAAATCATAATGGTTCAGGGATATATAAGTAAAAACAAAGTGACCTATATTTCCGAATAACGCACATTTTTTAATTTGAATATTATCATTTATTTTCCATCCCAATTAGAAAGGAGAGCCAGTTTAGAGCCGTTATACTAACAAAGAAATATTTGACAATGATGTACTACAGTTGTACTATGAATATGTGAACGAACCTTGTAAGTTTGTCTCTTCACAATTCTATTTGTGCGGCCAACTGGACCTTCAAGAAATGAAGAAAGGAAATCTCTGCGAAATCCAGCTAGTACAAATGAAGAATGCCTCTATTTGCCAACCAGTATCAATCAGTATCACCAAACCAATGTTCAAACGTCTAGACCAATCAAACCAATGGATTGGCCTAATACCAGTAATAGAAAAGATTAAGTTCCATTGTCAGCAACAAGAAGAAGTCCAAAATATTATTGGTACATCCCAACCGGCTGTCAAGTCTTTACCGATAAAGAAGTTTTCGGCAATAACAAACCGATAAGCTTTAATCAGCCAATATTGTTTCCCGAATAAGAAGCTACAAGTGAAAAATGATCCTTTAGAAACACAATCATTCACTTAAAAGAAATGGAATTGGATAAAATCCAAGAAATACGAACACAAGTGTTAAATAATCAACCCGATTTGTCTCATAACTGGAAATCGCACACCCCCAGTATGTGGACGATCATAGTCTACGGGCTCCTGGTGATAATATCAATGTATTTCATTTATACAAAAATTTTCCAAAGATAGAAAAGTAACCGTCATACCCAAAAGGTATCGAACTATCCGAAGTTCGCCTCCTTCACTAACTCGGGACTGGAATTTTCGTTGGTAGGAATTATATCAACCGTCGCCTATGCTAGCATACAGGCGGATTGCAGATGCAGTTATAGATCATATTTGCATGCATAATAATAGTTACGTTTCGAGTTGTCGGGTTCAAAAAATTTGTATATCAAATAAAAATATTTTCTTTAAAAACGGGGTTAGAGTTAAAGACCCATTTTTCATGTATGTATGTATCTCCATACTTTCTTACTTGTTTCGAAGTATATGCAGGGTATATTTTTAACCATAATTAATTCACAATTTCTTAAATTTATTTATAAGTAAGGCAGTCTCAAATATATCAACAAATATCAATTTTATAACTTAAGAAGCTATATAATTTTGGGCCTTCTTACTAAGAGTAAACCATTAAACCAGAAATATACAAAGTGAAACAAACTTCACGCCTCAAAATGACTTCAACCAGAGGCGTATCGACTGGTGGGTAGGCAGGGGAGCGCAGCTCGTAACATGTGCAAGATTTTGCTTTGGTTGAAACGTTCTTTAATATAAAATCTAGCTTAAGTGATGATAATGACAGCTATGCTGTTGAAAAAATAAAGGTTCGGTGTAAGGTACAAATCATTGTGTTTATATGTTAGCAACTATAATGTAAATGGTCATTTAATATACATTTTCATTATTTACAAATGAAGCTTTTTCAGAAATACAGGACCAACATTTACACCAAGAGGGTCAGATTGGAGATGGTTTCTAGGATAATGGAAAAACATGTTAAAAAACTACCAAATAACGTAGAAAAAGAAGGTAAATTTATTTTGATATTCGGCTTTTAATTTATTTGTTTCTATTTAGTAATTATATCTTTAATGAGATCCGACAGATATGATTTCATATTGTTTTGTACCCTAAATCTATGAGATGATAAAAGTATTAAACAGATATAATCAAATTATTCATGTCATTGTGGGGCCACATTAGGATAGGCCAAATTAAATCAAAATAATGCTTCTAGAGTTTTATTAGAATATCAATGATCCAATCAAGTCGTTTGTTTAATCTTGATTGTAGATAGTGAAATACCTACTTATCTTAAGTATTTGTATTGCGTAGTTAAGTGTATAAGTTTCTCGGAAAGTGTCTCAAGATCAAATACAAATATTGGAAACTACTGAATTATCAGCATTTTTTGAAAAACTATTTGTATTTGTCACCGATTATCACGATTTAATATTTATCAAATAACTTCAAATGCTATGTAAACTACACTTATTATATTTATTATCTAAAGAAATTCTTCAAGGCGATTTTTAAACAGTTTCAAGGTAAATTGTAAAATGCGAAACTATAGCAACTACCTTATACAAATTAGCTACTAATGAAATATGACAATATAGATATAAAATTTATCACGTAAAAGTGTGTATTCGATAGTTTAATAAATTCAAATATTTGTAGATAAATAAATAATTGCAGCTTTATCATTAATTCTTAATAAACATAAGGTTTTTGGTGCAATATTAGGTATTGCCGAATATTTACATAGAAAGATAATATTTTCGATGTGCTATTGAAAACTAAATAAAAAAAATCGTTTCGAAATTGACTAACGACAGTTTCCTTGATTACCCCAAAATTTTTTCAAAGTCAGTATAGAATAATGACTCTCATGCTTTTAGAAAAAAACTCATTTTTAGTTTACTTTAACTGCAAATATGGTGACGTCCGTAATTTAGTTGTACTATGTACCTAACTTTAGAGTTTAGATATTTGTGTGCCAATATGTTTTATGGTTATTTTTAGTGGTAAGCTTTTCTGGATTTTGGGAAATTGCTGTTACTCTAGCAGAGCTCTTAGAAGAGATTTGAAAAAACGATTCAGCTCATGTTACATGCCAGGTAGAAGTTTCTAAACACTCAACGATGATAAAAGTTAAGGTCAGGGATATTTTGTGGAGAGTTCGGTAATTTGTAATAATTTAATATTTTATCGCGAAATGAATTTCGACATCCAGCAGTTTCAGGATAAAATATTAAACTCAGTTATATGAACTATATACCTAAATAATTATTCGAGAATTCAATCAGTTGAAGGGAGCGCAACTGATGAAGGTTCTCAACTAGAGACAATATATTGTCTTGCGTTCAATAGATTGAAAAATCTCGAAAAGTATCGTAATTTGTAAGGACTTCACCTTAGAACTGAGGGATTCACAATCGGTTTCTTCTATTTGGAACAAACAAAAAAGTAATAAATCAAGTTTTTCTGTACTCAAGCTTATAAACCCATCAGAAAAATCATACAACGAAATCACAACAAATGAGTTATTTTGCTTCATTACAGTTCTTGTCCTAATTTCTTTAAAACGAATTAATTTATTAATTAGATAAAAATGATACTGCCTCTTGTATAATAATTATTTTTATTTAAGTTACAAGACAAAAATATGTGGACATTATCTATCACATTTTTAGAATTTCTTGGAAATGACAACACAATTTTTGGAAACTGCGTATATTTCAAATACTCTAAACATTTCAGGGTGTAAACTCCACCCTAAGGTGCATGACTATGTCGATAAAGAAGCCACACGGTGTCAACACTTGGACAACACCCCGCAAATGTTTTAGACTCGAAAACAACATATTTTTTAAATTCTCTTGCGATCTTGGAAGAAATATCACCCTTTCAAGCCACGACAATTTCGTTGATCATTAAAAAACAGAAAAAGGAACACCAAAACCGGAAATGTCGTCTTTAGGTACACTCATTACAAGCCTCACGGGAAAATGTGGGAGCATATCACACTTCTTCCAACGACCGTAAAATTGACCTTGCAAAATTATTTTCGAATGTCAGGATAAATATTCGATGAATTCCATTCATTGCTGGAAGAAGAAAGCATCTAAAGCCTGGACATAAAGGTGAGGAAATACTTTCAGAGGCATAAGCGATCAAAGACGTGGTTGAAAGTTATACAAAAATCTCCCGGTAACAGGCATTTCCTCATCTTTATGTCCAAGCGTTAGCTTTCTTCCAGCAATGAATTGAATTCATCGAATATTTATGCTGACCTTCGAAAATAATTTTGTTAGATCAATTTTACGGTCGTTGAAAGAAGTGTGATATGCTCCCACATTTTCCCGTGAGGCTTGTAGTGAGTGTACCTAAAGACGACATTTCCGGTTTTGGTTTTCCTTTTTCTGTTTTTAATGATCAACGAAAATGTCGTCGCTTGAAAGGGAGATATTTCTTCCATGATAAGAGGAGACTTTAAAAAATATTTTGTTTTCGAGTCTAAAACGTTTGCGGGGTGTTGACTAATGAATAAAGGAAAATGGCTAGCAGTCACATTAGCTGAACCTATATAGTAGAAGAGATAGAGCGGTATTTTGCTCGTCATCCTGAAAATGGACAGTATGTATTAAGTTCAATTCTTGAACTACATCACATTTCTAGGCAGGCGCCTGTGGAAGTGATAACCGAGGATAGTTACAGGGTGTGAAAATGGTAATTTTTTTTTGTCATGCTCACCATCGAGTAGACGTTCCAAAATTGGCTGCATACAATATTGTGATATATTTAAGCAAATTCCCGAGAAGCGTCGGCCTAGAGCGTTACCATCAACGTGGCGGACAGGGGTAAACTTGTCAAAAATAGAGGTGAACTTCGTCATTAGGTAAAAAAATCATTATCCAAAAGGACGTGCAGCTAAATGACATAAATTGATTTTTCATGACGTCATTAATGTGGTCTGAATGACGTCTTACACATTTTTTTAAAATGGGAAGCCACATTTTTTATTAAGGATTCGGAATGAGCGGAAAATTTCATGTCCGAATATGACTTTGACCTTATGATCAACGTTATCCTTGAACTTGATCTTACGGGTGATTCCAAGATCAAAGTTTTTTTTGAAAAATCAACCAATAATAGCTAAATTACGGTGTACGGGGGTTTTCGACATAGATGATTCCGAATCTGGAATCAGTTTTTTTCAAAATTCACAATCCAAGATGGCGGACCAATATTTTGAAAAAAGTCAACCAATTGATGAACAACCAATTAACGGTAATCGATGTTTTTATACTGATCCGAAAGTCACCACTAATCCGGGCATTTTTTTCTAATTGTCGATACTATGCATTATTTTCATTAGAACTTGCAAATATTTATCTAATACAGGAAAGAGGTTAGAAGAAAAAATCCTTAACAGGCAATCAGAATATTAAATACGTGGAAGTACTTGAACAATACCCATATTCATCTAATGTATTGAATTCTCTTACGATAGTGTGATCACTAGAGCTAAGCTCAGCTTATATCGGTTGTGAACCTGCTTCTTAAGGTCGATTTTAGACGGTTGTGAAGTAAATTACATTTCAAATAACTAAAAAAGTATAAGTTCAATCGTTTTTTATGCCTTGATATCAAATGCTTATGCAATAAAAAGTGAAACTCGTTACTGTCAAACTACCGACCAAAATCTTTAAAATATTATTTATTAGCACAATAAACAAAGACCAGCAAATTGCAGTAATGAGAAAGACTTCAAGGACAACTTTCAAGATAACGCCCGATAATTTACTTCCTATGTTTGTTTAGTTGCTGCAATGCATACTAAGAATTGAGTCACTGATAAATGGCACCTATATTTAGTTTCAATAAATAAGCTCGATATTGTACCACCGAAATTATTTTTAACTTACAGACGAAATTTCATATTTGAAGATACTGATTCATTGATGTTATTTATATGGCATATGTCTGTAGTGTTATATAGTGTACTGAGTACCAGAATTATATTTTTTGTAAGTAATGCTAAATGTTTCATTACTACCTAGACATCTCCAACTAAGTTATAAAGTTCCATTCTGAAATTTGAATTAGTAATTTTAATAAAAACACTGTACTATAAACCTTCATGTTTTAATATGACATAATAGAGTATTAATTCATTTATTATGGTCTAATTCAACAATATGTTGAGTCTATAAGACTTAATTATCAAAGGTAAAACATAAAGATAAAAATAGTAATTATTATAAAACACAGTAAAAAAATTCTATCTATAAAGGTGAAAATAATGTCTTTGTGAAGCATGCATTCCTAAAACCAATTGTTTAACATTGTAAATAACCAGGATTTTGCGTTCGAATTCTGCATGTGTAATCTTGAAGGACATAGCTATTATGAAGGAAAATTATAACTATACTTTAAGAAAAATGTGGAGGCATTAATTGGCAGCGTCATCTTGACAAAGAGAGAGATAGAGAGTGAGAGAGAGAGAGAGATGTGGAGAGAGGGGAGTAGAAAGAGGAAAAGACGGCTGCGCATTTTGGTGCCACAAATCTACTACATACAATATAATAAAAAATAGTAGTAAAATTAAAAATTTAAGTAACCTGTGAACCAATAAAAAACCTCAATAAATGATACAAATGTAATATTCCTAAATTTTTATACCAACATAGGTAGTTTTAATTTGTTTTTTTTTTATTTATTTTCAAATATTTTTTAGACGTATATATGAAAAATAGAAATTTTCTGTATAGTTATGGAACAGGAAACAATTTATTACGATAGTTCAACCTTCAAAAACCACCTTTAATGACAAAATTACGAAAACAATTTATTCAACTTGAATTTTTTTCGTTAATTCACGTTAAACGCTTTAAACTTAAAGTCTTAACATATATTGCGCCTACGGTTCTTATAAGCTTCATTTTGTTTAAACAATTTTTTTGTAGTAGGTCAATTTTTTTCCCTTATTCGAGAATAACCGCCAAAAAAACGTGTTTTTCGACGCAAAATGAACATTTTCAATCATAAATAACTCAAAAGTGCCTGCAGTAAGTGGATATTGGACCACTTCAAAAAGAGGCGTCTGCAGGGTGTAAGTGTAGAGGATGTATCATAATATTTGTATTGTTTAGCCTACACCCTGTATGCAAACGAAATTATCAGCTAACATTCGAAAATATTTAAAAGCTTATTTTCTTCCAAACTGCTTCCGCTGTCACACTGTCACACTTTTTTATAATAGGCTTGTTCATAGTAGCCAGTTGCCAACGATTCCAACGGTTTGAGAAATTCTACGCGAATCGAGTGTTGGCAGAGTCAACTGCCGAGATCGCTGATTTACTTTAGAGTTTTTCAAACCGTTGGAATTATCAGCAACTGGTCTCTACAAACAAACTAATCTCAATGTTGACATAGTGTCAACATCTATTTACGATTCATTTCCATTTAATACAGTTAGGCCTCAGCACTGGAAACAGTTTAAAAATTCAGCGTCTTCTCCAGAAAACTTCTATTATTACGCTCAGTTTACATTACAACACTGCACCACTCCCTGTTTTTCCATGCTCTGGAAAACCTTCAGTTAGTTTCCACATGCATACAAACAAAGTGATTATTAATATTTACCTTAAACTCGAATTGATCAGCATCCATTCATTTCCATATGGAGCATTTAATCTACGAACCGAATGTCATTCGGTTGAACACTAGATTTTGCGAGAGAGCGTCCTCGTGATTGAGAATGCATTTATACTGTCAGGGTACAATCTTTAACTTTGACTTAATGGATTTTGTTTTACGGATGCAATCTGGACTCCCAAGCTTACTTCGACCTGTCTGTTTTCCAGTTACTGTTATATGGAGAACGTGCCAGAAGGGGACGCCCGACAGTCAATTATTCGAGAATTTGTACTGCTGTATGAGAAGATTAGAATTGAGGATGAATGAAGTCATGTGAAAATAAATGGTAATCCATGAGAGATCGCTATTTCGAGTGACGAGATTGAAATTTCAAGTGGCTTCTAAATTGTATTTCGTTTAAGCGATCGCGTTAGTGCATATTGTTTGGAAAGGATCATCGGTTGTGGGAAGTTCTGGATAAAGGGGTGCAGTAATTGTGCTAAAACGCACAAGAGGTACAATTCTGACGGAGGGGAAAATACACTGAGGGCTGCAGTTAAATTAAGAGAACAGATATTGTTTACCACTGTATCTGAAATTAAAGGGAAATCAACTAAATTACTTAAGACATATTGTAAAGTGACATATCAAAAGTCTAAATTGGTTGCTCCTTGACACTGTATGCCAGAGGATGTAAAATTATGTAAATGGTAGACTAGATAACAATAAAATATGTTAATTTTATTACATGTTAAATTTCATGTGTTCATTTCCTGTATGCACCTTTAATTGGGTCACCATATTATACACAGATACCAAATTTCAACCTTTTCCATCCAGTAGTTTCGGGGAAAATTGCTGTGATGTGAAAGACGGTGAAATCAGAAGTCATTTTATAAGGGTTTCCGTATATTGTATATACAGAACCCTCGAATGTTTTACTTGAAAGTTGGTAATGGCTTAAAATGAAAGAAATTTGGAATAAGCAAGTTTTAGGAGAAAATCAAGGATATTAGGAAGAATCTGGTAGGTTTTGAGAATAACATTTGTATAAATGGCTATAATTCAAAACGCACTGTGGGATTCTTAATATTCACCTTTAATTTGTCTGTATTGGCAGGGTTGTTCTCATAAAACTCACTTTTATGATAACCCTATGATAAAAACTGCCAACAATTTAGAAGACTTTATGCACTAAACTAATACTTTTTATTAATACTCCTTATTCGCTTCTTTATCCATATCCATCTATATAATCAATACAAGAAAGCTATAACCAACACTTAACAGATATGACCCAAAATTATATTTTACAACTATATTTAATAAAAGCATTTTGTATAACAATAATTGTACCACCTGACTAGCGACTAGTTTCTCATTAAAAATCCTGAACATCTCTCCAAAATTTTGGAAGAATTCCTGATTTTCTGAGTTCCTTTTTAATGGGAGTTCAATGAGAAAAGAATATATCAGACTAAAATCTTCACTGAAAAATTGAGGCCTTAAAATCTTTGCTTTTTGGAAACATCACAGTTTTGTAGTTAATTTTTTTCAATAACCCCTCCCCCATCTATTATTGCTTTCTTCAAGTTTTTGTAAACTTCATTTTTCAAGTTCTTTTGTAAATATCCTTCAGATTGGAATATTTGTTATTTATAAAATAGTAGACAAGTTTATTGATATCGAAATACGTTGAATCGCTAAAGCATAAACTACCAGAGTAACTCTATAGCCTCTGTCATACACAAATTGCCCTGAAAAATTTATTAGTAGAACATAACCTACAAAAAAGCTTCTAGATGCAACATTGGGTAATTTGCGAATTTTTAGTACTATTTGCAAAACTAGTAATTTGTAGATCTTTTGTTGTAGTTTTGTTGCCTTTGGCACACTTCATCTACTTGTTTCCAAATTTCAGTCTAATAATTAAAAAAAAGGGAGAAAAACATAAATTCTTTAAATATCAGTTATAGTAGTACGTAAGTTAGATAGACCTTGCTTTGACAATGGAAGTTTTGGTTAAGTAAATGTTGAAGTTCAATAGAAAATTTTTTAGTTTACTCTCCTAAACCTGTATCTCTTCAATCCCATTATCTCCATATTTTCTTATTTTTGCCCCACTATATGGCATAGTGTATCTAACTAAAAGCAGAAATTTATTTAAGGGATAGTCCTGTAATGATCATTAAAGGGGCTATTTGGTATAATTATTTTTGAAAAAGCTTCCAAATGCTTTATAAAATTGTAAACTGGAATACATTGTTATTTAGTTTATATTCGACTTCTTTTTACAATACGACCTGCAAAATAATATTTCCAAAACATGTTTTAAGACTAGCAAAATTGAAACGACGAATATAAGTCTAAGGAACACCTAGAACTAACTATTACATTATTTTTAACTAGATATGATATTATTTTGTGGTACAGTCAATCAAACACTTATGCTATTGGTTATTACGTAAGTATGCATGACGTTGAATTGGCATAGTTTGGCATAGTGTTGGGCGATAATTTTAAAATTGTAATTTTTGCTGAACATTTTAAAAGTAAATATTAATGTAGGATAGTGATTATCAAAGTGTTACTTTTTATATTGACTCATGATGGTTAACTAATAAACCGAAACATACGTAATAATCAATAGCATAAGTATTTGATTGACTGTACCCCAAGATAATAGCATTCCGGGTTACAACAGTCAGCAACTAGTGTCACCAAATATTTTTAACCATTAATTATATGCCCGAAATTTCTTAAATTTATTTATACTAAGAAAAACCCAAATATCTCAAAAAATATCAACTTTATGATCTTAATAAGAGTACTCCATAAAACCATCAATATATAAGACGTTCTATATAAAAAAATCGACAACGACATAGCTCAAAATGATAACAACACATAGTTATTTGCCCTAGCTGATAACCGTGCAAAAATTTGGTATACAAATTTTATTTGAAACTTTTTCTAATATAAAGAATGTTGTAGAAGCAATATTCGTACCTTTTTGACACTCCGTCGAGTAAGCTAAAGAAACGTTTTAGAAGTTCTCAGAGAGTAATAAATAGAGAAAGTAGTTGGACTATCAGTACTGAGTTGACAGCATCAATGTTCGAAATCGACTGTTATATTTGTAGTACAAATATTGATGCTTGTTGTTACAAAAATACATAAAACATTTAAAAAATATATAACCGACTTCTAACCATAACTAAAAAGCTAAAAATAATTATAACAAAATACAACTCTAGCAAATAAATAGCACATTCAATGTTGTAAGGTACCTACCCAGGAAGTAACAAATGTAAACATTAAAAGGTGCTCATTCTGTACAAATTAATTACCTACCAATCTAGTATATTTTTGAAGTCGGTGCCAAGCAAATCTAAAATCCTTCATTGCGTACTTATCTGCTAATTCATCAAATTTGATTGTTGCTTATATATATTTTTTAAATGTTTTATTTTCAACTTTTTAGTGTTTTTTTGAACTCAGGTTGTTTTTATTCTTTATTTTTTATTTTTGTATGTATAACCTTAATAGACAGAACCAGGTAACATCGAAAGCCTCAACATTACACAATGATACTTTCATTTAAATTGACAGGTAAATCTTTACGAACAAAATGTACTAGTACGCGTTGACTTAATAAGCCCAAAATATATTTATGCCTTATGGACTACGCCATGTAACCTTTTTTCAACTTTTTTTGACAATCCTGTATAACTAGATAATTCCATTCCAACCTATGAACTACCAGCCTGTACATACGACTACCCACGGACAAGCATAAATTTGTTAGCTGCCTTCTGTAAATTATAGGACGGAGTAGAATCCATCCTATATTTACGGAGTCAAATCCGTCCTATATTTCAACCATAGTATAGGCCTTGTGGGCTACCCCATAAATTATTTCCTTTTTAATATTTTATGTTATCGCCCTGTGTAACATTAATTCCTCTTCACACTTTATGCAACTTCTTATGGGCTATAAAAGAAATAATTTTTTAATCACACTGTATAAATATAATTCAACTGCAGCATATATTTCAACCATCCTGTATATGATTTGCTTATGTCCACATCATATAACAGTTTTTAATCACCCTATTTAATTTTAATTTCACATTTTTTCCAACATTTTTATACCACCAAACGTCCAGTCCACCCTATATTCCAACCATCCTGTATATACGGCTGCCTACGGACCACTATCATTTTAGTCCGTCCTATATTTCAATCTTCATATAAATGCAACTCCTTCTACCACTTTACTTTGTGATTTTGTTTGCTATAAATAAACACCCTGTCTATAAGCCACCAAGTACCAGTTTAAAGTTTAACATGTGTTGTCACTGAATTTTCTATTAGGCTGGGAGAATGTGACAACCAAAAGTACCGTCTTCGCAAAATGGAAAAATTTGCATTTAAATAGGTATTTACCTGGTATACAAACAAAACGAGCTTGGTACTCATTGATTTAAGGACCCGAAAATACTATGCTTTACTACCTATATGCTTGAGATGTACATAGAAAATTTTCAAATTCGCAATTAAAACTTCCAGTGCCTAAAATTACCCCGCTATTACTTTGGAATTAAAATATTTATGAGGAAATGTCCGTTATGTCATTTCGATGAAATTTTTGATAAGAATTTTGGAATTTTCGGCGATTTTCTGCAAAACTGCAACTTGCACGTCGCAGAAAAGTATATGAGATCACCTAAGGATCTTCCTTAATAGATTAAAAGTTAAAAAACTATACACATCCATAAGGAGTTATCGAAAAATCGACTAAAATATTAGGGATATTGGTCGATTTCCATGCACGCATGTGTTCATTCACAAATTTTATCACTTTACCAATATAATTCTTTTCCAAAATTTGAAGTTTCACCAATCCGGATATATACTCTATTAAACAAGACCATATTCGTTCAAAACGGTGCAACACAGGAGAAGAAATCAGGTAACATACATACAAAAAAAAAGCGAAAAAAAATACGCGACGAATTGATAACCTCCTCCTTTTTGGAAGTCGGTTAAAAATAAAAATTAGCTGGCCCCTGATCAGTCACCATTTTCTATTTAGACACTTCGCTACATCCTGGGGGTCTATATCAACGCATGCAAAGTACGAGCAGATAAATCAAATTGTGAGGATCTGTGTGTAAACCTAAACCACCAGAATATCGTTTTATAGGAGGAGACCTGTCATTTATAGCGTTTTTTCAAAAGAGAGAATGATTTTTGCTGTCATGATGTTTTCCATTTTTTTAGTGTAGTTTATTCATTGTTGCCTCTAAATATAACTTAAGTATTTTATTGCTGTACTAGGGCAATATAATTCTTTCTTATAATTGACAATTTGCTAATAGTGAAAATACCTATAAAATAATGTATTCTTTAGTATGTTATGATAGAACATGAACAAAACTTGCTTTGTTACAGGGGCCCGATGTTTGAAACCATTCTATGCGACAAAAATGGTTGTATAGGACCTTGCAGTCGTACACCAAGTTTGTTCTATTGCCGGCCAAATTGGTATTCTCGAATTAGACGAGACAATACTGACTTTTTGACATGTAAAATTAAAATATGGTAAATTGCCAGAACTTCTTCAATATCTTCCATGATACGTAGAAATTTTAAAATTTATAGCGCAAATAAATTAATTTAGCCGGCCCAACACAACATTACAAAACAAAACTAACCAACAAATTTGATCATTATAAATGTCAAAATTTCGTATATATTTGACCGTTAGAATCTCTTATCGTACAGGGTCCCGATTCTTGAAACCATTCGACGGCTCTACCACTCGACTTCGGACGTATGTCGTATGAAATCTGACATAAATGAAGTTTAATATATGGGTTAAACTTAATTTACCTCATTTTTTCTTGCGACGTACGACGAAAGTCGTATAGTAGAGCTGTCGAATGGTTTAAGATTCGGGCCCCAGGACCTTCGAGAATACCAAATAAACCTCATTTATGTCAAGTTTCATTCGATTGACGTCATCTTTCGAATGGTAGACCGGTCGAATGGGTTCGAGAATCGGCTCTACTATATGACTTTCGACGTAAGTCGCATGAAAATTTGAGCTAAATGAAATTTAATCCTTATATTGAACTTCATTTATGTCAAATTTCATAGGACATACGTCCCAAGTAGAGTGGTAGAGCCGTCGAATGGTTTGAAATATCGGGGCCCAGGACTTACAAGGTAGATACAGGAATATACAGTCAGAAATTGAAGGCAAAAAATGAATTCTTTGATTATAATTTCATCACGACTATAAGTTAAATTTAGTATAACAAAAAATTTTTATAAAACTTTTCTTTTCGAACATTTGAGTCTTAAATGTGGGTTTCAAGACAGAAAAATTAATATATGGTAAATATTCTGAAATGTTTTTATATACAAAAGAAATGACCTTTAAAACGGTCACCCAAGAATCATTAGGGAACTATAAATACGGATAATTATAAAGGAATTTTTGTTAACTTAATAACGACTATAATGAAATGGGTCTTTTAATATACCTATCCATTATTTACTAAAAAATAACCAAATAAATTAAAAAAAGAAGGGAAGTTTACTTTATATATATATATATATATATATATATATATATATATATATATATATATATATTAGTTGAGTGTATATTTTCTTGATTTGAGGTCGTTAAAAATGAAAGGAATGTATTCATATCATGTGTTTTAATGATAACGTTTCGGCCATGTTTTTGGCCTTTTTCAAATCTATTCTAAAATTGTTAAAATTATTTGTACATTTAAGAATTTATAAGATTATAATTTTTGACTTACCTACAGCGTTAGTATTTATAGAATCACATTTTTTTTAAGTTAATTATTTTACTACTTGACACAAACTAAAAACTAACGTTGTGTGTCCTTTCGGAGACAACGATATATACTAATCCCAAACTGACCTGTTTGTTCTTTTAATAGATTTGAGGGATGATTTCCGGAGTATACTGAATGGTTATTTGTAAAAGTCAATTTACTTCAATTTTAAGTATCGGTTATACATCTGGGCTTTGTACAATGATTTTTTATTGAGTTTCTTCTGTTCGTATGTACCCCATACAGTGTGTTGTGCGCATTAATATTCATTGGTGTAGCACTATTTATATAATGGATGTGTAAATTTTACTTAATTTGTTTATGTCTTTTTTGTCATTTATAGCAGTATTGCTTTTGTGGATATTAATCATTTCTAAAAATTCTCTCTTTTTTAAATTAGTTTCTGTTGTAAGTATTTTTGTGTTTTTATATTGAAATTTATGATTTTTGGATGTTTCGTAGTTAGTTAGGGCTGTTTTATTTTTTTTATCATACTGATGACCTTTTAATCTGTTTTCTAGATACTGAGATGTTTGTCCAATATAGGTGGCCTCGCAGTCATTACATGGAATTTCATATATGATGTTACTTTTTTTGTTTTTAGGGGTTTTTGTTTTAAGATTACTGAAATGTTTGGCCAATAAATTATACCCTTTGTTACTTGTTGTGATATTGTATTTTCTTAAGTAACTTGATAATTGGTTTGATAGTCCCTCTATATATGGTAATGAAATGTATCTGTTATTTGTATTATCTTGGCTTTTTTTGTTAGTATTATTATAATATTTATGTATTCTTTTTTTAAAAATTTTATTTATCAAGTTTTGCTTTTTTTATTGCTAAAGTTCTAAATTCAGGGTCTGACAGCTGAATTGCCCTATCTGCTAATCCTATAATAACTGATTTCTTGTGAGCAATGTGATGACTTGATTCGAAATTTAGGTATCGTGACGACCAAGTTGGTTTTGTGTACCATTCCGTTTTTAACTTATTACTATTTCTATGTATTGTAACATCAAGAAAATTTATTTTTTCGTTTTGTTCGACTTCAGTAGTGAATTGAAGCCTTTCATGGTATGAATTAAAACAATTTAATATGTAGTCTATTTTGTTCCTTGGAATTGCAGTGATACAGTCATCGACATACCGAAAATAGAACGGGATATTAATATCCACATTATTGAGTGTGGTTTCCTCGAGATCTTCCATTACCATTTGTGCAATTACGCTAGAAATGGCTGACCCCATTGCACATCCATTAACTTGTTTATAAATTTTATCTTCAAAACAAAAATATGTGGAGCTCAGTATAAGATTGACCGCCTGTATAAATTCGTTTTGGGGAATATCTGTGTATTCTTTTATTTCATCCCATTTTTTCTTTATGATATCGCTTACAATGTTGTTTGGTATACTAGTGTATAATGAGATTACATCCAGAGAAACCATTATATAGTCCTCAGGAATTTTTATTTCTTTAATTTTTTCTTTAAAATCCCAAGTGTTTTTTATGTAATACTGATTTTTGTATAGAACTTTGCTCAAAATATTTTTTAAAAAGTTTGACAACGGTGTAAATGGGGTTTGTATGTTGGATACAATAGGCCGTAGAGGATTACCATCTTTGTGTAATTTTGGCAGTCCGTAAATTTTAGGTGGTACCGCATTATGAATTATTAGATTTTTTGCTGTTGACGGAGAAATAAATGATTTTTGTTCCCATGATTGAATTAGTTTGTTACTTTGTTTTTGGTATACATTTGTAGGATCCCGTTTTATTGTATACCAAAAACAAAGTAACAAACTAATTCAATCATGGGAACAAAAATCATTTATTTCTCCGTCAACAGCAAAAAATCTAATAATTCATAATGCGGTACCACCTAAAATTTACGGACTGCCAAAATTACACAAAGATGGTAATCCTCTACGGCCTATTGTATCCAACATACAAACCCCATTTACACCGTTGTCAAACTTTTTAAAAAATATTTTGAGCAAAGTTCTATACAAAAATCAGTATTACATAAAAAACACTTGGGATTTTAAAGAAAAAATTAAAGAAATAAAAATTCCTGAGGACTATATAATGGTTTCTCTGGATGTAATCTCATTATACACTAGTATACCAAACAACATTGTAAGCGATATCATAAAGAAAAAATGGGATGAAATAAAAGAATACACAGATATTCCCCAAAACGAATTTATACAGGCGGTCAATCTTACACTGAGCTCCACATATTTTTGTTTTGAAGATAAAATTTATAAACAAGTTAATGGATGTGCAATGGGGTCAGCCATTTCTAGCGTAATTGCACAAATGGTAATGGAAGATCTCGAGGAAACCACACTCAATAATGTGGATATTAATATCCTGTTCTATTTTCGGTATGTCGATGACTGTATCACTGCAATTCCAAGGAACAAAATAGACTACATATTAAATTGTTTTAATTCATACCATGAAAGGCTTCAATTCACTACTGAAGTCGAACAAAACGAAAAAATAAATTTTCTTGATGTTACAATACATAGAAATAGTAATAAGTTTGCTGTATGTTTTGGTGAGTTGGAAGAAATCCTCCCCGTAGAGGCGAATGAAATGTTCTGAGAGGCTTCCGCGGTCATGACTATGAACTAAGCTAGGTTCCGGGTGAGAACCGCGTCTGAATTTATTGAATACTCGACGTTTCGACTCCTGCTTTGGAGCCTGCCGTGGGGCCCCTATGGGTTCACCTCTTTCTCCAGTGCTTGCTAACATTTTCATGGAACAAATCGAAACCCAGGCCCTAAACTTGTCTAATTTAAAACCTTCCTGTTAGCTTAGATATGTAGATGATACTTTTGTCATTTGGCCTCATGGCAGAGATTCATTAGACTTCTTCCTACAACACCTCAATGGTATACATTCTAATATACAATTTACAATGGAAATCGAGTCTGATTCTTCTCTCCCGTTTCTTGATGTCCTCATAACAAAAACCAACAATGACAGATTCTCACATACCGTCTATAGAAAACCAACCCATACCAATCGATACTTAAATGCCCAATCACACCACCACCCTGCCCAATTGAGTTCTGTAATGAAATCTTTGACTCTCAGATCTATTCGCTTAACAGATATTGACAATAGACAAAACGAACTTAATAATCTTCAACAAATCCTTCGACAAAACGGTTATCATCCGGACCACATTGCGCGTATAATTCATCAATCTCAACAACCCCCAATCACACCAACCCCGTCAGAAACAGAACAACAACATCAAAAAGCCGTACTTCCATACATTCGAGGAGTCACTGACAAAATAGCACGGATTTTACAAAGACATCAAATAAAGACTATCTTCAACACCACTCAAACTATAGGCAACTTAACCGGTAACCCCAAAGACAAAGTACCTAACGAGGATCGAGGAGTTTACGAAATCTCATGTCGCGATTGCCCACATCGGTCGTACCAACAGGCGCGTTAACCATCGAGTATATGAACACTCTCTGTCAGTTCGTAAAAAAGATCCGACTTCAGCTCTCGCGCATCACCATATCCAAACAGGGCACTCTATCAACTTCGAGGACAGTAGGACTATCATATCTCTCAATTCTCTTAGGGCATCCACTATTCGCGAAGCCATCGAAATAGAAAAAAGACCTCTCTGTCTAAATAGACGAGATGACAGTACTCGCCTTCCCACAGCTTGGACCTCCGTAATTGCCAGATTAAACAAAGCAGACACGCCCACCAATACCCAACCAATCACAACACAGCCTCATCACGTGACATCTTCTTCTAACCCAGCGCTACCTATAAATAAAAGAAGCAGAGCAGACTCAAATTCAGTTCAGTTACCTAGTGACTCTTGGGGAGTAGGCAGATTGAGGCCCCGAGTTCGATCTAGACTCTGAAACAACTCTTTTTCACTTTTGTCTCTTGATAATGGCTCCAAAGCAGGAGTCGAAACGTCGAGTATTCAATAAATTCAGACGCGGTTCTCACCCGGAACCTAGCTTAGTTCATATATATATATATATATATATATATATATATTGATTTTCGGGCTTTCAATTTGTTTCTATTTAGTAAATATCTGTTTAATGAGATCCGACAGATTTGTTTTTATATTGTTTCAAACCTATAAGACGTGAAATATGAAAATATGACGATAAACGTGTTAAACAGATATCATTAAATTATTGGTGCCATTGTGGGGCCACATTAGGATAGGCACAATGAAATCTAAATAATGCTTTTACAGTTTTTTTAATTATCTATTATCCAATCAGGACGTTTAATATTTATTGTATATAATGAAATACTTACTTATCTTAAGTATTTATGTTGTGTACTTAAGTGTTTAAAATAAGTTTCTTGGAAGGTGTCTCAAGTTCCAATACAAATATTGATAACTACTGAATTGCATTTTTTGGAAAAACTATTTGTATTTGACATGGATTATCACGATTTAATATTTATGACATAATTTATATTTATTATCTAAAGAAATTTTTGAAGGCGATTTTCAGTTTCAAGGCTAAATTGTAAACTGCGACATTATATCAACTAGCTTACAAAAATTAGCTACTAATGAAATATGACAAAATAGATATAAAATTCAAAATTTTCTAAATTTATTGTGTATTCGATAGCTGTACAAAGTCAAATATTTGTAAATAATCAAATAATTGGAGGTTTATCATTAATTCATTCCTTAATAAATAAAATAAAGTTTTTGGTTGTACAATATTTGGTTTTGCCGATTATTTACACAAAGATAATATTCTCGGTGTGCTATTGAAAACTAAATAAAAAAATAACCCATATAAACTTATCGTGGTTTAAAAAAAATCTCATTTTTATTTTACTTTGGCTTCAAATATGTTGACATCGGTAATTCAGTTTTATGCTCTTAAGGATTAAATTATATTGGACTAGGTTTCACTATGTTTTATGGTTTCGGGGATAAGGGTTGAGGGGGTGGGGTGGAATGGTTAAAATTTTGGTATATTTTCATTAATATCTTTTTAACTAACTAACAGTAAACTTCTGGTCAGACCCTGTACGTCTAATTTTTTTTCAAAACTTTACGTTTTATAGTTTCGGCGATAAGGGAGGGGGGATGGGTAAATTTTGGTATCTTTTCATTAATATCTTTTTAACTATTAAATATGAAAAAAATGTATTAGTGTTCCTCAGAATGGGACCTTTCATTTGATTTATTACATGATGCGTTTGTCCTGCAAGTTACATGGAATGCTTTCCTAGTCCTACACGCCAAACATGTCGGTCTTATGGGCCCGTTGAAATCATTAATAACTGAGGACAATGAAACCACATGATTCATTAGTTTTTTGGCTGATCAAAAAAGTAAATGTTTTACAAAAATACGGGTATGTACCCCCAGTCATACAAGAATAGTATGATTATGCATTTGGTAATAACTGATAAGTTAATGTTTTATCCATATTCGTAAAATTATTTGTATATATTACTAGACTAGGAAAATATTCCATTCAATTATTATAGGCTGTGATTAGTAAAAATTTTATTCACGTTAAATTGTTATGTTTACAGCGGGGGCCATACCATCGGGGGTGATATATTTAACACTTGCTAGCTCTCTTAGCTACCTTTTTAAAGTTTTTTGATGAGGAAAAAGTTGGACGTCTTGGCGTTATTAAACCACTGAAAAATTTTTAGCCTGTTAATTATAAAAAAATTGCGTGGGCTTCCGGTCTTTATTCCGACCATTGCCGAGAGTTGCGCAACAGTAGCCGGCTGTTGCCTATCCCTAGTGTTGACAAAATGTTGACGGGAGTTGCCGAGAGTAGATGGACTGTTTCTTGTTTCACTCTCGTGAGGCCTCCGCTTCTGTTGATAGATATGTTTTCCATAGGTTGTACCTAGGGTGTTGACTGTCTAAAGAAGCTAACTATTTGGTCTGGTAACTGTCCTGGTCAGAATAACTTCGGGGGAGTTAAATAAATTTCACAACTTCAAATTATAGAACAAGATTTTATGGTAATAGGCTATAAACATCTATAGGAGAATGAAAAACATTATTTAAAATTATCTTGGGGACTGGCAATAAGTATTGAGGCTTGGTAGTAAGAGTAATCCATTTACCATCATTTCTACAAAAAATAGGAATTTGTAAACAGTAAGAACTTTTATGGAGGTATGAAGAACCAAACGCTCTTTTTACGATAAGAAAAAAGTATAGTGCAAAAGAGCTGTCTGAGTTCAGACCAAAGAGTTGTATCATTTAACCACCTTTAGACAACTATTTAAAGAAATAGGTTTTAAGAACAGTCGTCGAGCGATTGCAAATATTCCTCTGAAGCTACCACCAGCGCCATTTAATGAAATAGGTTATCAAAAATATTATAATTTAATAGGTCTACTTAAACGGGTTCCAATAAGTTTATATTGGTTGTACCAAAACATCGTACATACTTGTAAGTCATGTTGGTTTGTATACCTAAGTATTGAATAAAACATAAGGATATTAGATATTCTAGTTGATATATTGTAATAAGTCACATTAAAATTATATTTTGCGATAGTTTAACACAATTAACAACATATTTTTGTACTTTTATTCCATAACTATATCACAGAACCAAAAATGAAAATCAAGCAATTGCATCTTTGGCGGTGTGGTAATATAACATCTAACACCTGAAAAATTCTAAAACGTGTTCTGCTATGAATATGTGGGTTAACCACACTTTACTTCTGAGGTGCTGATATAATTAGTAATAAAATTTATATCATTTATAGAAGCTGATATTACAAAACCAATAATACTGATTATACTAAACAATGATATACAAAATCTGCCAATCATACAAACCATGACGTCAACAAACCAATTTACGTATTATTAAGGGTGATTATGGTGAAATAATGATTCTCGAACTGAAATAAATTGTATTCAATTTCTTCAATACCCATTTGGTAAAACTTTACAACCTTTCAATTTTTTTCTAATTACATTAAATTCTGTCTGGAGTCTCAAATGTCGCACCAAAAAGCAGTTTGAGCTAGGCGGGGAGTAGGTGACGCCAAAGGCACCCTCTTCGCAAAATTGAAAAATTTTCATATAATTCAGTATTTTGCCAGGTATACAAACAAATATACAATACTATACTAACTATATGCTGGAGATGTGCATAGAAAATTTTCAAATTAGCAATTAAAACTTCCTGTGGCTGCAATTCCCACACTATTACGTTGCAATTAAAATATTTATCAAGAAATGTCAGTTCGATAGAATTTTTGATAACAATATTGACCTTTTGGGGGATTTTCTGCAAAACAGCATGTTGCAAGTCCCAGAAAAGTATATGAGACCATCTAGGGATCTTCCATAATAGATTACACTTTATAGAGCTACACATATCAATAAGAGGTTTTTGAAAATATTAACCAATATGTTGTTAGGTATATTAGTCGATTTCCATGCGCGCATGTGTTCATTCACAAATTTCATCACTTTACCAATAGAATTCTTTTCCAAATGTCAAGTTTCACCAATCCGGAAATATACTCTATTAAACAAGACCACAATCGTTCAAATCGGTGAATAACAGGACAAGAAATCAGGTAACATACATACAAAAAAATACGCGCCGAACTGATAAACTCCTTCTTTTTGGAAGTCGGTTAAAAATACTTATTTCATGCTAGATGACATCACTATCTGTTAACTTACAACAGCAAAAACCTGTATTGTAGGTGAAAATAAACTACATTTTACATCGACCTGATTATTTTATGGTTACTTAAAAAACTATCTTATGCGTTTATTAATTATATTCAACATCTCGGCCATAGTAACTTCTTTACTACACATTAGCACATATTTTAATCTCGGGTTGAAAACACACTTCAATACGACATGGAATAGAGTAACCCTAGACGACACAATTACACCAACAAAGAAATAATGTCTCTCCGCTGAATACAAAGAATAGGAAACGCACATTTAATGCATGACTAACAGACCATGTATGTCTTTACCGACTTCTAGAGTGCAAAACATTATTCTCCCACTGTTATCATATATCAAGACAAAAATCATTTCTTTTGTTTACGCAAAGAAACTATAATTTTGTAAAATTGGTCCTTATGAAGGAGTTTTGGATGACATGTTACATGAATCTCAATTTCATTGTTTTTTTTCTTTAATTCTTCTCGTTATTGCGTTGCATGATCGAAGCAACAATGGAAGAGGCGTGATTTGTGTATAATTTGGGAAAATGGGTGGTATAATCATACCGTAATTGATTACGCTAATGTAATGTGGGAAAATGTTCCCAATTTAAGGTCCTTGACGTGGGTGCAGATTTAAATCTAAATCGTCTGAAAAGTATATTAACGAGAATCGAACTCATTTTGTCAATTAGTACCTATATACAAGGTGTCTCATATATGAAGGTTTAACATTGGTATATATGAGAAGCGATAGGATATATAAAGGTGAATAAACGAGAAAACATTAGATTTATTGTACCTTTCGCAAGTCAAACAGGGTAAACCAAAAGTGTCATTTATCAATTGTGGCCTCTACCACATTCGTCAAAAGGTACATCAATAAATGGAAAACTTATTTTCACATGAAATTCTCAAAAAAAAAAAGGAATAAGGAAGTGCGGTTTTCATTTTAAAGGTATTTCTCGGAAGAAAATTTACCAAATTGACCACTCTCTCCCCCCTTATCACCGAAACTATTAAGCCTAAGGTTTTGAAAAAATAGTGAATATAGGAGGCTGCTCAAAGTTTACAGGAAAAATAGGGAGAAGCCTATAATATTAATTTTAGAGGGTAAATTATCGAATTAAATGAATTTATAATTAATCAAACACTTCATGTAGTATATCAAATCAAAATAAAAATAATTAATTCAAGCGATATTAACAAAAATCTATACAAACTTACCCCCTCAATTAGATATATAAGACCACACCTGAACTTTACAGAAAGAATGAGGATAAAACTCCTAATAATATAGGGTGATTTTTTTAGAGGTATAGAACTTTGAAATGAAATAAAACAAGGATATTTTTTTAAAATTGACATGAACTTTACTTTATTCGAAAGATAATCTTCTGGCATTATAATTTGTATATGACTCCTGGCATATGACCGGCAGAAAATTGTCAAGTGGCGTTAAATCGCACGATCTTGGAGGCCAATTCACCGAAACGTAAAACTATGCGGTTACTTATATTTTTATCTTTCAATAAATCAATTGTGGCAGGAGCTGTGTGACATGTTGATCCGTCTTGTTGAAACCACAGCTCGTGCATCATAATTATTCAATTGATGAACGAAAAAGTTAGTAATCATGGCCCTATAGCGATCACCATTCTGGCAAGCATCGTTTTTAAAGAAGTACGGACCAATTATTCCACCAGCCCATAAAGCACATCAAACAGTCAGTTTTTCTGGATGTAACGGTGTCTCAAGATGAACTTGAAGATTATCATCACTCCAAATACGGCAGTTTTGTTTATTGACGTATCCATTCAACCAAAAGTGAACTTCATTGCTAAACAAAATTCGCTTATGAAAATCGGGATCAACGGCAATCTTGTTTTGGGCCCATTCACCGAGTGTACGCCTTGCTAGGTGATCGTGTGGCTTCAATTCTTGCACGAGTTGAATTTTGTAAGCACGCAAACCAAGATCTTTCCGAAAAAATCTTCCCTAAAGTGGATGGACACATATCCAATTCCTGTGCACGATGGCGGATAGATTGATTCAGGTTTTCCTCGACGCTACGTTCTACAGCAGCAATGGATTCTTCTGTACGCACTGTACGACATCTCTGTGGATGCGTATTATCATTTAGAGTAAACGTGGTGTGAAAACGTTCCATAGTTAATCGAATTATTTGCTCTGATGGACGATTTTGTTGACCGTAAAATGGACGTAATGCGCGATACGTATTTCGAACAGAACCATGATTTTCAAAATAAATTAGCACAATTTGGAAGCGTTTTTAAAGCGTCAGTCGATTCATGATGAAATATCAAACTAAACTAAACATAAATCACTTGACAACTGACAAGATGGCCGACGGTTAAAAGAGTGTTGCCAACTTAAAATTCTATACCTCTAAAAACACCCTTTATTAATTTTGGGTAGCAGAATTAAATGGGAGATATAATAACTCGTAATAATATTAATTTCGGGGGAAGATATTAAATTAAAATTATTTCAAACGCATCATGTAATATATAAAATCAAAGGTCTTATTATGAACAATGTATTTGTAATAAATTTTTTTCATATTTTTAAAATTGTTTCAAAGATATTAACAAAAATGTAAAAAAATATCCATTCCCCTCTTTACTTCCTAAAGTATAAGACCTAAAATTTTGAAAAAAAAATAACTACATAGGCCTCACCTAAACTTTACAGGAAAAATAAGGAGAAATCCTAAATATAAATTTTGGTGCCAAATTACAGAATTAAATGGGAAACATAAAATTGAAATTGTTTCAAATGCATTGTGTAATATATCAAATCACAAGGCGTATTCTCCAGAATACAAATATATATTTTTTGAATATTTTTAAACTGAAATATATAAAAGATGTTTACAAAAATACAAAAAAAGTTACCCATTCCTCACTTTACATTTCCAAAATTATAAGACTTAAAATTTGGGGTATAGGTCCTCATTAGCACCATTACAGGAAAAATAAAGAGAAAATCCTAATATTAATTTTTGCGGGCAAATTATAGAATTAAACGGAAAATTCAAAATTAAACTTTTTTCAAACCAATCATGAAATGAAAGCACCCATTATGAGAACTATAAACATATGCGTAATGGATTCCTCGAACTTACCACTACAATTCTACCTTCAACTCCAGAAGATTTGCTGAACACAATATTCTGCAACTGCAAGAATAGTTGTTGTTCGCGATGTAATGTAATGCAATGAGCAAGCTTGTCTCAATGCTTCACCCTATCAGAGTGATATCAATGAAGATGGTTCATTTGACCCCGAAATCCTAGAAGACTTGGAGACAAATGTCATTGGAGATAAAAACGAAGAAGAATTTGAAATTCCACAACGAACAGACAACGATGATGATGATGAAGAAGAAAACTAAAAATAAGAACATGGAGTTCTTCTTATTTTTATTCAATTTTTTAAATTTCAACCGTGAATTAAAAAAATGTAAATTAAAGTTTTATTTATTGCCGTTTTATTTACTTAGTAAGTAATTAGTATAAATCTGAATATAATTAAAATGTATTAAATTATTTCTGTTAATAATTTTATAATTGTACAAAACGGTAATGTTATTAAATGAAGATATACTTAATTTATAAAAAAATATTATATTAATTGTGATATATAATGAAAAAATGTAAACTATTTATAATTATATATTTTTCAATAATTAACGATTTTTTTACCTTTGACCTTTGTTATTTACAAGGAGGTTAAAATAAAGGTTTATACGAGTTTACAACCGAGATTCTTACCCTATCTTGACTAAGATGACTGGACTATTATTATAAAGATACGCAAGCATTTTGCAATAAGATTTCTGGGGCATCTTTTACCAATTCTATAGGAATATTTCCAGGCCCAGCTGCTTTTTTATTTTTCATCTTTCTTAATATAAATTTGAGATCAGTCAAAGTAATGTGCCCTTCATTTTCATTGTCGTCTACTATTATTTCTATGGCTTGTGGTTTGTATTTGGTTCTTGTCTGTTTTAAATGATTAGCATAATAAGTTTTCCACTCTAGCAAGGATATTACGGGTCTTTTTTATATTACTCCTGAGATTTTGATTGTTTTCCTTCTGAAATGATATATTAGAGGAGATCTAATATATCTTTCAATTTCGACACTATTATTCTCCCATTTTGCGTTTTTTTAGATTTGCTATCTCTTTCTTTACTTTTCTACTGAAACTTCTATTTACATTTTTTAAATTTAAAGCTTTTGTATAACAAAATGAGCCATAGTTATGCTTGATAGTGTGAAAATCACATTTTCACATTAGATCTCTTAATGTTGCTCAACTTTTATCAAACACTTTTCCATACAATTTTCCTCTCGTCCAGTTTTCTGCTCGAATTTTCCCCGAATTATCTAAAAGCTCACATATATTAGCCGACCCTCAAGTGATTGTGTCACCGGCGGGCTTTTCCTGTGTGAAAAAGCACCAGACACACATTTATGAAGAGTACGATATTTTTCATCTGGTGGGAAATCCGGACCGAAGTGTCTGTGTGTCCGAGCAATTATTGTCCCAAAGAAAACGCATTATCTGACAGGGCCATTGTGCTGCCAAAGCTCGTTGCTTTAACGGGACAGCCAGGAGAGGAACAAATGGCCACAATTCGTTTTCGCGGACAGATATTATACCCAACTCATTTAGCGAAGTATCAATCGTCTGTCGCTGACCTTAACCACTGCCAACGCTGTCTTCCCCGATAAACGCGAAAGGTCGGGACGGAGGTCGACAATAAATAAATCTTATTCGAAGTTGCTCCTTCGAATTATTTAAAATCTCGAAGAGTCTAATCATATTTTTCCAGAATTTTTAGTCCGGTAATAAACAATATTTAACTTAAGAAAATTTGTTATCGCGAAATGAAGTCCCACATCGAGGAGTTTCAGAAGAATCTAGCTCAAGATTGAAAAATCTCGAAAAGTTATTATTGGGAAAATTTATTGAAAGAACTTTTTTGGGAAATAACACCAAAATTTACGAAACTACTGAATATTTGCAAACGTTTCGGGGTCGAGGACAGACCCCTTTGTCAATGGCAATGAAACTATGAAAAAGCGCCTTCTCACCTTAAAAACTGGGCACATTTCTTAGAAAAATTATCACTTGTACAATACAAAAACACTTTCACACTAGCAAGTTTTGACATTGTAAATCTGTACAATAATGTCCCTATCCCTAAACACTCCCCATAGAAAATGAAAGATTAGAACATGATTCTTTACTAAATCAACGTACACAATAGTCCATTGATACAATATCGAAACTACTAATATTATGTGCCAAAACTTAATATTTTCAACTTAATGATGACTTCTACCAACAAGATTTTGGCATGACAATGGGTTCCTGTCTGTCTCCTGCTTTAATCAATGGAAACATTTGAAGAGTAAACAATTTTCTCAAAACAGATTACACATACACATTTGGTTTGGTGGGGTTATGTTGAAGATATATTATCTTGAAGGCTTACATGAATTACTTAACAACATACACTACATAGAACAAACTATTCAGTTTACATTAGAAATTGAACAGAACGTCAAATTTGTCTTAAACATTTTAATAACAAAAACACAATCGATATTTGAAAAAGAAGTTTACAAAAACCAACTCACTAACAAGTTATATTAGTAAAAATAGTGCTTTAATGTAAAGGAAAATTATTGAATCGTACTAAAAATAGTCTATACACAATGGACTGGCAAGACAAAAATGTTACTTAAAGAAGAATACACTATAATAAACGAAAAACAAAGAAAGTGGCCATAAGTTGTTAAGCATTGAAGAAATTGGAACACCCTCTACAGTCGTAGATGTATCATCAGATTCTGTCGAATTTACATCAAATAGAGAACTTCAAAATCAATTAGTCTGGAACTACTTATAATTGTCAAACAATATATTATAATGGTCAGCTAAATTTATAATATATAGATAGTTTTGTCTGAAATTGTAATTGAATTTATTTTATAATTTTATATCTCAGGGTCTTTTTTGCTTGGGTTCAAATCTTCAAATGTTAAATAAATAAATAAATTTTCTTGTTTATCTTACAAGTATATATTTCTCTTCAGGTTCACTTACACTTCTTAAAATTTGAAACTCTATTTGCACTTTACTTTTTCTACTTTTTAATTTTTAAATTGCTGATAATCAAATTGCTAATATTTCAATTAAAATACAATTTATTTAAATTTTAGACAATATAATATTGATACAAATTTTCTTTCAAAACAAAATAAACTTCCTCTTCACTTAACTACTCTTAAATTTCTAACAAATTATGTTACAACATTGTTTATCCTTCAGATACAAATATTATTATTCTAAAATTTGTAAAACTTTTATTATCACTGATTGACTAACCTTTTTTATGATTTTCTTATTTTATTAATAAACTTTCTCAAAATTTTAATTTTTCTTTAAACAATGTTTCAAAAACTCACTGTTGTTGGTTCCCTAATTCCTTTCTTCTTATTGTTGACCTTTATCAATAATTCCAAATTTCAAAATTCTTTACTGGTAAAATTCTGCCACTCTATTGAATTTCTCGTGCTGGTTTGCAAATTTATTTTCTTCCAATATTTTTTATTTTAAATTTTCATACCATTAATTCTCATTATCTTCCTTTTACCGAATATTTATAAAAATATTTTCAATTCGTCTCTCCAAATAAAATCAAATTAAAATTTTAGGTTACTGTTGTCTTTTTGACATGGAACATTAAATTTGTTTTATATATCATAGGACATTGATTTGGTTGTCATGGAAACTGAATTTATGAGAACGAAATTTTAAAACCACTCTGTTCGAAGGTTGACGATGAAAAATAATTTGTCACTGTCAGATTTCTTATTTACACAATTTATTATACCTGCTATTTCCATTTTGGATTTTATTAAAATTTACCATTTATATCTCTTGAACTATTTACTGTTTTCATACTATGCTCTACGCTCTATCTATTACTATAAATTTCTTATAACGGTTTTTATAATTTGCCATTTCGATCCTCTGTTTACTAAAGAATTTATGTATTTAAAACTTGATTTTGATCTAAAATATGTTTTATTTAGTGTTCTCATGGCCTAATTTATAATTCTATATGTTTTCTACAAACTCTACTATGATTTTACAACTGAATTTAACCTTTTTATGTTTGACCTTATTATGAGTTTTTACATATATTTCTTTATGTAAGTGTCAATCTTTTATTAAAATTGGAATGCTATAATATCTAGCTTTTCTATGCCACCTTTTATCCTTGCAACAATTTGCTTTTGAAACATTTTTACATTGTTTATATTATTAGTTTATCTATATATTATAATATGATTCCTTATTTGTTTACAAATACTTGTCACTTCATTTCACAATTTCGATTCCTGCAATTTCCTTTTTTTATATATATGTATACATTTTATTTACATTTCCCCATTTATTTAATTATTCAATTTGCTAAAGTTTTTATAAGATTTCATATCTGCTTAAATCCATTACAATATATATATATATATATATATATATATATATATATATATACATACATAATAGGTAAACTAATATCACAAATTATTACAAAATATTCTTGAACAAAATACTTCTGGACAAAGATTTCTTGAGAAGGGATGAAAACGTCTAATCACCGGTTAAGTGTTTTGCAATATACATTCAAACATATTATACAGTAAACCTAGTTGACAACAGACGTACTTTTTTCAGTTAATCCTGATGGAGAGATTTTCTATAAAAAGGAAATTAACTACAATTAAATTTTAAGTTAGATGTTATGGAATATAAAGAGTTTTGTGTTTTATTGTGGGAGTATGAAGTCGGCATATATGTATTGTAACTTTAAAAAGTTCCGCTATATTGGCTCAAAGAAACCCGTCATTTTCGCTGTGTAAATGAAGAAATTTTTTACTTGCCGCTCTCAACGGTGAACCGCATTGTAAACGTAGAGTCACCCGTCTGCTTTTACTCGAGCAGTGAGAACGTATCCACTTAAGGAAAGAACAAACACTAAAAGTGAGATAAACCTAATAAATCTCAACAAATCTTCCAGAGGGCTCCCTTTTTAATCCCAAATCTCTCATTTTACTGCTCTATCCTTTTCCCAGAAATAATTATACGGACCTTCGGAACTTCTCTAGCGTAAAGAAGGGCTAGGCGTAGCTAAAAGGCCATTAAATGGAAACTATCTGAAATTTGAAATCCAAGTGAAACTGTCCTGTGTTCGCTTCCAGTCCAAATGGAGACCAACGGAAAGAGCAGGCACGCACGCATTGACGAAGTAGAGTTTAACTTCTCTCGGTTAGTTTATATTTCAGGAAAGGGTTAACGTCGCTGACGGTGGAGCAGTTACTGACTTTATCGGCTTTATTCTTTAGTACACCGAGGAAAATTATCACAATCTACCTTATTGCAACAGTTTCAAAACCAGTTTAGTCTAAATAAATTTTTGCCTCACAAAAAATTAGCCCATATTATGTACTATTGAAGATTGGAATAATGGTGTCGACTGAGCAATATCAAAATGTTTGTTGAAAGAGAGGCCTTGTAATGCCTTGTTTGAAAATTATGCTTTTATTCAATATTAAAGGCTTTTTCTGTTAAACTTCGATAAGTAGTTGTAGTAGTTAGCTGAGAAAAACTATGTCTATGGATATCTCAAATAGTTTTACTGTATAATATGTCTGAATGTATATTGCAAATTAGTTATCTGGTGATTAGACGTTTCGATTTCGATCCCTTCTCAAGAAATCTCTGTCGAGCATTGTTTTTTCCAATAATTTTTTGTAATAATTTGTGATATTAGTTTTCCTGTTACGTAATTATCAATATTGTTTGGCAATTATGAAGAGTTCCAGACTAATTGATTTTGAGGTTCCCGATCTGATGATCATTCAACAGAACCTGATACATCTACGTCTCTAGAGGGTGGCCCAATATCTACAATGCTTAACAATTTATTCTTTAAGTTATATTTATGTCTTGTCAGTCCATTGTTAACCGACTTCCAAAAAGGAGGAGGTTATCAATTCGCCGTCAACTTTTTTCTTATGTATGACCAGCGATTATTCAAAAGCGGCTTGAGCAATTTTAATGATTTGAACTGCATTATATTAAGGAACATTACTGAATGCTACCATATAATTGTCTATAATATGAGATTTACGCTTTTCCAGATAATCAGCAAACAGAAGGTAAATAAAGGACTAGATTTAAGTGAATTTCAATGAACCTTCTCTGTTTTCTCTAAAACGGCTCAAGCAATTTGAATATTATAAATTGTATTCTACAAAGATATGTTACAGCTTGATTCCGTATATTTTTCTATAACGTACAATATACCATTTTTCTGAAAATCGGAAAAAAGTTTAAAAAAATGTAATTATAATGTAAATGTCAAATTTTCATCATAAATTTATCTAGTTTAAATGTCAAGATATGCCATGAAATAATATCGTTAGGGTGTTTGTAATGGTTTTCATGTTGATTCATTTGAAGTCAGTTTCTTTTAGAGACAAAGATAAGTTACGGGGATTATAGTCGCATGGAATGGCAGAAAATACTCCATTAGTTTATCGAACCAAAAATTTCTTATATCGGCGCGCTCTTCTATATAGTAAGTGTGTGCGTGCGTTCATGTGATATTAGGTGGTACATAAACAGTTGCATACATAGGATAGTTGAAATATAAGGTGGAATTGAAATAGTTATACAAGATATTTCAAAAATTGTTGTATTGCTTGGCACATAAATATTTCCGTATACAAGATTATTGAAATAATGGTCGAGTTTAATTATTGTTATTCCGAGTGCATCAAAAATTTGTTATATAGGCTTAAGTAGTTAGGATATTTTAATTATAGGACGGAGTTTAATCTAATTATAGACATGGATTTAGAAGCAGTTGCATATACTGGGTTCTTGAAATAAATGGTGGAGTAAAATTATGGTCATAAAATGTGGTTAAAAAATCAGAATTTTGTAATATAGGGTACATGACCCGTTGCATAAATGGAATACTAGAGATATGGGGGTAGTAAGATCATAGGTATACAGGAATAATTTAAACAATAGAAAAATAGAAACAGTCAATAGTGTGAAGAGAATTTATACTTATACAGGGTGGGTTGAAAGATATCATGACCGTTGCAATATTGTGTTGAGTTGAATTATAGTTTTACAGGGTGGTTCAGAAAATGATTGACGAAAATTGGAATAACAGTTATTTCGGTATAGTTATATAGTGACTAATACACAGAATCAGATACAGTGTGGATGCAATATAGAGTAAATTAGAGTTACACTTCTAGAAAGTGGTCTAAATAATAAACTAAAGAAAAAAGTTTAAAAATATTTGGAAAATATAGGAAAAGAATAAAAATTAGGGAGAGAGAGAGAGAGATAAGAATACGCTACAATTTTCAATTGAATTGTACCTTAAATCAGATAAAAAAGAAGACATGAAAATAGTGATTGATTGTACACGATTTGTAAACGATTTTTATTTTAAGTCCGCAGAAGTCGGTTCTTTTTTAAATATAAATTATGTGTATACCATTTTTAGTGCAATTGCAGTATTTTCCTTTCCATTAAAGCTCTATAGATTTAGATTTCATTTCTTTATTTGACTACGGTACATATTAAACAATGTTTGTAGCAAGTCCAAAATACAGTCTTAGTGAGAAAAAAAAAACACAATTAAAATAATACAAATATGAAGTACATGTTAAAAATAAGAACAGATATAAACAATTAAAAATTTGACACTAAAATTGGGGGAGCACATTTTGTGGTTCATGTAATCACCAACTGAGTAATAACAAAACTTTAGTAGGCAGTTCTTCAAACCCTTTCTAAATTTATTTAAGCTGAAAATTTTTAATTCTTCTGGCAAGATATTGTAAGCATTGTAGTTTTGGGAGTTTTTCATTGTCTTATTTAATCGAAAACGGGTTGTTCGAATATTTCCTGATTTTCTTGTACGATATTGATGTACATCAGATTGTTTAGTCAAAACATTAATGTTCTTGTGTATCTCTAGGAGCACTTGAAACAAATAAAGGGAAGGCAATGGCAAGATTCAGAATCTCTGAAATAAAGGTTGACACGATTCACGAACTCCAGCTTTAGCCAGTATTCTCATGCTCTTTTTTGTAACCTGAATATCAGAACAGCAGTTGACGAATTTCCCCAGATCCTAATTCCATCATTGATATGTGAGTGAAAGAGTGAGAAATATGCTGTTCTTAAGTCTGTAATATTTTGAAGGTGACGAAGTAGAAAGACTGAACTCGATAATCTACTTCTTAAGTGGTCTATATGAACATTCCACGATAAGTTATTACCTAAATAAATTCCTAGTAATTTTACGCTAGCTGTATCAGTATTAGAAGTGGTTGAAAACATAAGACTTTGTGTGTTTCCTTGTTAAGCTTGAGTTTATTAGTACTGAACCATTTTACAGATTTTGCTTCTATATTGTCCGATAGTTTAGTGAGATTAGCTAAATTGGTGCCAGAATACACAAAACTCGTATCGTCTGCAAATATAACAGATTTATTGGGACGAATAAAATTAGGCAAATCATTGATGTGAATAATGAACAGTATGGGTCCAAGGACGCAACCTTGAGGAACACCGTGTTCTATAGTTCTAAATTCAGACGTAGAATCATTATAAGTGACGGCTTGAAACCGATTTGCCAAGTAAGTTCTAAATATGGATAATGAAGATCCTCTAACTCCATAATAATTAAGTTTAGTTAGTATGTGTCATACTAACATCAATTTCTTATAACTATTTCTTGTTGTATACATTTGGGATTCTCTTATCATGCGAAAAATGGTACAGTATGTATTAAACTATTGTAAAGACACAAATACTTTGCCTTTTAAAAAATACTTCATACTCTTGATATTAGCTTTAAAGATATTTATTTTTTTAGTAATTTAAATTCTTAGAGATTGCTGATAACTATGTTTTTAACGAATGATACAAATTCAAGGGTGACTGTGCAATTATTGCAGCTGAGGCATAATCTAAATATTTATCATTCCTTTTCATTCCGGCATTATGCAGTGTGTCTACTTAAGTCGAAATCATTTGGAAAAGAAAGAAAAAAATCATTAATATAAGTCTAAAGTCTTGTAGGAAGAAAAGATTATTTGATAGCTTGATATAATTGTCATTATATATGGCACTGAGAATTGGGTCCTAAACAAAAATGAACAAAATAAGATTCTGGGAACATTGAGGGAATATTGGCGCAGATTCAAGGAAATAGACAGAATAAGAATTAAAGAAATAAGGAGGATTAGAGTTGAGTTATATTTCCAAAATGATTTGCAGACCTTCAAAGGTGTTTTAAGGAAAGGAAAAAGCCTTTACATGATTGAACCTGCTTTCATAAAAAGTGATGTCCACCAAGTCAATATATGAAGCAGCAAGATGCTCACAAACTTCTTACAAAACACTTTGGAGCTACTTGGAAGTTTCTAGAGGAATTCAATTTTTATGCAACTATTCTTTCTAGTGAAATTCCTGAATCAGAGCATCCAGGTCAGGAAGGAAAAAACTCACTGGCAGACGTGGAAGAAACAGCAGAAGAAACCTGCGAATTTATTGAAGAAAAAATAACTTTATATTGTATTCTTTTGTTCATAAACCCATTCCAAATTAATACTTGGTATTCATTTCACAACAGTTTGGTATCAAATCTGGCAAAAAACCAACTGTCAGTATCACACACGGCATTCACCATTTATTTTTCTTAGTTTTTTCAAAAACGGTTCAAAATTTGGGTATATTGACCTTAAAATCGGATACAGTTAAAAATTTTCTTTAATTAGAATATATGCTCACTGTAAGATAAACCATAATAAGTGCGTGGTAATTTTTTGGATTTACGAAAAAGTGAAAATGGTGGAGAATTGCCACCTTTGATATTAGACCCCTCATTTATTTAAATTTGAAATTCTTGTTAAAAGAGCAATTAACTCCCCAGTCTCTAATCGTAACACTATACATCTAATTATTAACCGACTTCCAAAATGGAGGAGGTTATCAATACGTCGCTTTTTTTGCTTTTTTTGTATGTTACCTGATTTCTTCTCCTGTGGTGCACCGTTTTGAATGAATATGGTCTTGTTTAATAGAGTATATATCCGGATTGGTGAAAGTTCAAATTTTCGAAAAGAATGCTATTGGTAAAGTGATAAAATTTGTGAATAAACACATACGTGTATGGAAATCAACCAATATCCCTAATATTTTTGTCGATTTTTCGATAACTCCTTATGGATGTGTATAGTTTTTTAACGTTTAATCTATTAAGGAAGATCCTTAGGTGATCTCATATACTTTTCTGCGACGTGCAACTTGCAGTTTTGCAGAAAATCGCCGAAATTCCAAAATTCTTATCAAAAATTTCATCGAAATGTCATAACGGACATTTCCTCATAAATATTTTAATTCCAACATAATAGTGCGGTAATTTTAGGCACTGGAAGTTTTAATTGCGAATTTGAATATTTTCTATGTACATCTCAAGCATATAGGTAGTAAAGTATAGTATTTCCGGCTCCTTAAATCAATGAGTACCAAGCTCGTTTTGTTTGTATACCGGGCAAATACCTATTTAAATGCAAATTTTTCCATTTTGCGAAGACGGTGCTTTTAGTTGTCACATTCTCCCGGCCTAATAAAAAATTCAGTGACAACACATGTCAAACTTTAAACTGCTATTTGGTGCGTTTATACACAGGGTGTTTAGTTATAGCAAACAAAATCACAAAATAAAGTGATAGAAGGAGTTGCATTTATATGATGATTGAAATATAGGACGAACTAGAATGATAGGCCGGCGTATATACAGGATGGTTGGAATATAGGGTCGACTGGACGTTTGGTGGTATAAAAATGGTGGAAAAAATGTGAAATTAAAATTATACAGGGTGATTAAAAAACTGTTATATGATGTGGACATAAGCAAATCATATACAGGATGGTTGAAATATATGCTGGAGTTCAATTAAATTTATTCAGTGTGATTAAAAAATATTTTTTATAGCCCATAAGAATTTGCATAAAGTGTGGAGAGGAATTAATGTTACACAGGGCGATAATATAAAATGTTAAAACTGAAATAATGTATGGGGTAGCCCACAAGGAGTTATATACTATGGTTGAAATATAGGACGGATTTGACTCCGTAAATATGAGATGGATTCTACTCCGTCTTATAGTTTACAGAAGGCAGCTATCAAATTTATGCTTGTCCGTGGGCAGTCGTATGTACAGGATGGTTGGTACATAGGGCAGAGTGGAATTATCTATAGTTATACAGAGTTGTCAAAAAAGTTGAAAAAAGGTTACATGGTGTAGTCCATAAGGCATAAATATATGATGATAGTTTCAGTCTTTACTTGATGAAAATTCATTTCAATATTATATTAAAATAAATACACTGATGTAATTTTCACTTAAATTTATTCACTATTGACAAGCCAGTAATGTCAATTTAAATGAGAAAGTATCATTGTGTAATGTTGAGGCTTTCGATGTTACCTGGTTCTGACTATTAAGGTTATACATACAAATTAAAAAATAATGAATAAAAAATTGAAAATAAAACATTTAAATAAATGTATAACCGACTTCTACCTATAACTAAAAAGCTAAAAATAATTATAACAAAATATAACTCTAGCAAATAAATTACACATTCAATGTTGTTAGGTACCTAGCCAGGAAGTAAAAAATGTAAACATTAAAAGGTGCTCATTCTGAACAAATTAATTACCTACCAATCTAGTATATTTTTGAAGTTGGTGCCAGGCAACAATCAAGTTTGATGAATTAATAGATAAGTACGCAATGAAGGATTTTAGATTTGCTTGGCACCGACTTCAAAAATATACCAGATTGGTAGGTAATTAATTTGTACAGAATGAGCATCTCTTAATGTTTACATTTTTTATTTCCTGGGTAGGTACCTAACAACATTGAATTTGTTATTTATTTGCTAGAGTTGTATTTTGTTATAACTTTTTTTAGCTTTTTAGTTATAGGTAGAAGTTGGTTATAAATTTTTTTTTAATGTTTTATGTTCCATAATATTTAATTATATTAAAACCAAAACAGTTTAAAAAAAACGTCTGACGATATGACTAGTCCCTTGATTAAACATTCCAATCAGTGTATGCTGTAATTGCTTAATTAGTTCAACATAATTAGCTAACAAGAGGAGATGTTCTCTATAGCAATAGAGTTAAAGCAAATCAAGCAAATAATGCCAAACAATACCACAACGGCCTTTAACATATCAAGAACGCCAAATGGCACACACTGAAAATTTGATAATCTGGTCTTTTCACCTGTCTCTTTCAGGTAGACAGATTAGGATGTAGTCTTGCCAAATCACGATTTTATATACATAAAAGAGCACCTGGCTTCTTGCCATTTGCCGATGTTTATCTCTATATCGAACCATTTGAATTTTAAAATGAAATGCAGGGCTGCAGTGAAAATACTTGATGTCCATTCATATTTTTCCTAAATCGGTTTAAAGTGAGTATAACTGAATATTACGAAGCTTGGGAAATACTCAGTGCTTAAATAAATTTCATTTCACGTTTTCTAGAAATGAAATTTCAATAAACAATATGAGTAACCCAATGAGTGAAATAATTCTAAAATGAAGGATGACCCATCAGTTCCACCGCATTAAATTAGTACGAGTAAATTATTATTATTTAAAGAGAATTTTTTATTGTTTTGTTAAGTAAACATGTTAATATTAAATATAATATTTAATATTTTTATAATATTTTTTATATTTACAACTTTAACTCACAGTTCTTTCACAAATACAACAAAATTAATGTAGATATACAGATGGAATACCCCATCTCAAACGAGCTACCTTGAATATCTTGGTTATTTTTTAAACTATTGTAATAAGAGAAAAACTAGTCGATTTTTGTTAGGAGGGGGAATTTTTTTGAGGTGAATTAGCGTTTGCACCCATTCAACATAAATATGACAGTTCAATGACCTTGAGATTTGAGATAGGGAAAATTGGTGTTGTCGTATATCATTTTTCCGGACTATACCGTCATAATATATTTTTTATTTATTCGGTTCATGTAACAGAAAACCTAACGGACCTAGTAGTAAAACCGGATTATTAAATTAAGTTTTTACTGCATGGAAAAGTATTAAAGATGAATTCTTTTATAGTACGCTCTTAAACCATCCTGTTTCACTGCCACTGTAATAATACACAATACAAGAAAAACATTAAATGTAAACATTCATTTATTTAACATTATTTTTTGCGGTAATTGACAGCAAGTTTGTTTATCTGTTCTTACCTTTATTCCATCTTTGAAGCATTGTACATTTATCTGTCAAGTTATTACTTTACTGATTTGTTGAAAATTTAAAAGATAATTATGGTATACATATTGCAAGAACGTTTTGAGCTGGTAAGTCTTTACTACCAAAATCTAAATTGTGCTCGATCTGGGGTTTTTAACCAAAACCATCCCGAACGTAACGTTCGTCATAAATACGTATTGGAGTTGATTTTAAAATCATCTCATTCGAATTGTAAAATGATGAAGAGGTAGCTGTGGCTACTGGGCCATGTCCAACTTATACCAAACACGCAGTCTGTCCAATAAATCTCTGCAGCTTCCGGTATTAGCAAAACTATCGTTTTTAGAATTTTGCATAAGTACAACTTCCATCCGTATAAAATTAAATTACTTCATGAATTGAATGAGGATGATTGGGATTAAAGGCAAGAGTTTTGAGAAATTATGATCCAGAGTATGATCGAAAACCCGAATTTCTTGTACAATGTTTGCTTTTTGGATGAGTGCACTATTTCATTTCATGGGGAGGTTAACCGACATAACTGTAGATTTTGGAGCGATACAAGTCCTCATTTATTTCGAGAAGCTCATAGTCAACATCCGGTAAACCTAAACGTTAGGGCAGGGATTTTGGGAAATCATCTAATTAGACCCCTGTTTATTCCTAGTAATTTAAATGGTGAAATTTGTTACAATATATTGAAAAATGAAATTAATGCATTGATAATAGAAAAATTAGAAAATAATCCTCTACTACATGAAGAGCAATTGCATTTCCAACAAGATGGAGCTCCTCCTCACCACGCCGCAGTTCCTCAATACCTCGATTTGGAATACCCTGATTGCTGGATTGGAAGAAGAGGTCCTATAGAATGGCCTGCCCGATCACCTGATCTGAACCCTTTGGATTTTTTTGTGGGGACATGTTAAATCCAAAATTTTTATGACTCAGCCTGAGAATTTGGACGAACTACGAATTATAGCGTAGTGTCGTCAGATAACACCGACTATGCTGAACCATGTCGGAGACGGCTTTCAGTTAAGGTTGTACTATTGTATGAAAGTCAATGGAAGACACTTTGAACATTTGCTTTAGAGACATTGTATTGTAATGTAATTTCGTTTTTTTTTATTACTCTTTTAATATTACATGTACAGAAATTTATTACGACGGTATAGTCCGTAAAAAGGGCTTTCAAATATTTTCCCTATCTTATGTCTCAAGGTCATTGAATTGGTGCCTGCTTATGTTGAATGCGCGCAAGCGCTAATGCACCTCAAAAAATGTTCCCCTCGAAACAAAAATTGACCAATTTTTTCTTAGTGCAATAGTTTTGAAAATAACCAAGACATTCAAGGTGGCTCGTTTGAGATGAAATACCCTGTATATCAGTAAGAATGACCATAGTTAGATATACAGTGAGTAAATGTCTGTTTGCTCGTAGAAGGTGAAACCTTTGCATGGGGATTACAGATATTCATATTGATCACAAAGTATCCAACTTTTAAAATACAAATACAGATATACAGTTATATTATTAGTATTTATTAGATCATGAACTTCTTTTCTTTGAAAATAAAAACAACTTTACCTGCTTTTTAAATGAGTGAATAGTTTTTGTCTCTTATCATTTTCGGAATAAAACTATATAGTCTATTAGCTAGATAATTAAACCCTGTCTGCCCTACAGCTTTTGAGGCGAATTTAGTTTTTGCAACATTATCCATTTTTTTGACATGTGTTATAATTTTGTTGTTTGCCTTAGGTCCAAAATTTTATATATACGTTAGATTTATAGAACGCTATTTTAAGGATTTTTTCTGTACAACATTTATGAATTTTAAATGTGAGGTGGCAATTTTTCCCAAAACGACTATGCAATACGATAGTCTATTTTCTAATATAGCTGTGCTATTGAAAAAATATCTTAGCGATCCCCGCGAACAGGATCGAGTGTAAACAGTCGAAATTCCTTAAGCCGTTTGCGAATAATCGCTGAACAAATATAAAAAAACATAGAGACAAATGAATTGAGAACCTCCATCTTTTTGAAGTCGGTTAAAATAATCAATAATACCTTTTCAAGTTAGAGCCTTAAAATTGTCAAAACAAACAAGTGGAATTTACCATAGCTTTGTGATTAAATTGTATGATATTTTGAACTTTACCGAACTTTTTAATGTTTTTAATTATACTAAAGAACTTACTAAATGTGATAGATCATTTGCGGATGTTCATGTTTAATAGTTTTTTAACATACTTCTTCGGAGCGGCGAGATTCATTAAGACCTCGCGTGTCTATAACAATCCCGAAAGAGACCGGAGGTTTTGTTCGGATTTAAATCATTTCTTTCACGTTTTTGTTGGAAATTGGAAGAATCTTGTAATTGAAAGAGTGTTTATCTTCTCCTCACGTTTTTTTCTACGGTCTCGTGTTTTTTTGGGTAACATTTCATTAGGTGTCGTTTGAACTTACGACGCTATGAGGGATTTGTTCGTTAATTCATTTGCTTTGAGAAAATACTGTATGTTTCGTGAACATTTTATTGATATGTGAGAGAAATGTCAATCTACGTATAATACTGACTTCAGGTTATACGATGGGTTAACGGTATGAATGCAACTATTTTGAATAACAGTTCAGGTGAAAATAAATCAAAAACCGTTTAACATTTTTTAGTTAAGTTTCGAATTTCGCAGTGCATTATTGTTGTATAAATATTAATGCAACAATAATACAGAAAAAAAAGGAATTTCAAGTAAGTATATCAATTTTCACTCAAAATTTAGCTACCACATTTGCAATGAACTGTCAAACTTAAGTTGTAAGACCATTAATGTTAATAAAAATAATCCAAGTAAAATATTGATTAATAATAAATGTAACGCCAATAACTTGAAAAAATCGGGTGTTTAAAAAATTAATTGCAAAGATTGTAAAGCTGTTTATATCGAACAAAGTGTTAGAAGCATAAATTGACATTTAAAAGAAATAATCATCAACAATTATTTTACTCTCTTCGAGATGTCATTCCTTTGTACGCAAGACAATATATATTATATATTAATATAATATATATTGTTTCTGGTCGGGAACCTTCATCAGTTGCGCTTCCCACAATTGAATGTCCTCTCGAACACTTCTTTATGCATTTGATGCATTTCGTTAAATTTGAACACGCGAGATGTAAGACCGACATCTAGGATTTTCAAGAGAATCAGTACACAGAAAATCCTAGATGTCGGTCTTACATCTCGCGTGTTCAAATTTAAGGAAATGCATCAAATGCATAAAGAAGTGTTCGAGAGGACATTCAATTGTGGGAAGCGCAACTGATGAAGGTTCCCGACAGAAACAATATATATTATATTAATATATAATATATATTGTCTTGCGTACAAAGGAATGACATCTCGAAGAGAGTATTCAATATCTTTGACAGGTGAAGTAACCTGAAAATTTTATCGTGACATTCTGTCCTAGGAGTTAAGGGAGAACAGTAATTACACGGAACGGTTCCAGATTCGGAACCTCTGTGTACTGATTCTCTTGAAAATCCTAGATGTCGGTCTTACATCTCGCGTGTTCAAACAATTATTTTGTTGATTTAGATAAAGTCAAAATGATTTATCGGGAAAGTAAAGGTAAAAAGTTAAATTTACTCTGCAACTTATTTGGTTCTATTACGTCAAAGTTCTTTTCTAACCTCAAAAATAGTTGAAAAATGGCAGAATTTAACAAAATCAACCTGGAACCTGTTAAAACCTTATACCTTCGCATCCTTATGGTCCTGAACTAGATCGATTAGCAGTAAAATGATAACTCTCAACTGTAAAAGCTCTTAACCTCAAAATTGGCTGAGCCCAAAACCCAAAAACCCAAAATTAACAACTAAAAAACTTACACACGGGGTACAAGCCTTCATATTTGAATAGTAAACTCTTCTAACCTAAAACCCCGAAACCCATAACCTGAAAACACGACAAGGCCTCAATCTAAAACTTCAAAACCCGAAGCTTAATAACCCTAAAAACCCTCAGAATTAGGACCGGCATAAATATGGGTGAGGATGACGATCACTTTGAGCGTCATACATGAACAGCGAGGCCCACACTCTGAACAAAGAACGGTCGAAACTCATAAACTTGAGCTCCCAATACCACACCCCCTGGATAAGGGTAAATCTCTAAACTCCCAAACCCACATATTTTGGGCAAAGCAAACCTAGTATCAAAGTTCACATTACAAACTCTAACACTCTCTTGTTTTAAGTAGGGTATAAGGGTGTGGATGCTTGTAGATCTTGGTGCGCCCATGTTACGCTTTGCCGGGGATATGTGGGTACGGGTGCTTAAGTTAATGAGTTTCGGCCAGTGGCTTCTTTGTTGCTCATATGTGACGATCGAAGTGATCATTTAGGCTAAAGCACACTATTAAAACGCGACGCGTCGACACCCGAGGTGAAGCGTGCAAATTATCAACGCGCTATACCACTATACAACGCAATGTGTCACAACTGACAAGTTAACCGCAGTGAAAATGTATGGTTGTTTACTATGGATTTAATAAATAACGACCCAGATGAAAATTTTAGGCGAATTTTTTTCAAAGACTTTCAGAAATTAAAAATTAAAATCCCCGTTATGCATAAATTTTCGAATAACAAAACAAGGATTTGGTTTGACTCAACAAGTATGGCGTCATATCGTGTGGCATCACGTTTCAACAATGTGTTTCAGCCTTAACCCTTACCCGTATTAATTCCAACCCTGGTTTTGAGCTTTTGGGGTTTTAGGGTAATTCAGTTTTGAGGTTTCAGAGTTTTAGGTTAAAAGTGTTTACTTTTCAAAAATGAATTCGCTTATTTATTAATCACATTAAAGGCTCTGGATTCCCAATTACAAACCTATTTTATAGTAAATTACTACAACACAATGTTACTATAGTAGGACATTGAACTATCAGAGGACAAAATTTTTATAAAGCCCTATAAGCACATTTTTACAAACAAGGGATATCCATGAAATCATCGGCATTTAACACAAGTCTCAGTACCTGTGACAGTATTGCAATAGGAAAATTTTCACTAATTCGATTATGAATCTCACTACATTTATCTTAATAATCTCTACTATTGGACCTTTAAAATTAAGATAAATATATTTAAAAAAACCAACTTCAAAACAGTATACGTTTCTGAAGATACAAATATGTTTATGTACAATAAATTTTTTCTCTAAACAATATCATACCGACGTTGTCTCAGCTTTGTGACAAGTTGTGACGTAATCGCATATATTTACGTGGATTACAATACTCGCCATGACTCAAGTCACGAAGCTGAGTCTCATTTTGGGGCTGGCCTAACAGTAAATGTACGCAATTTTTTAAATATTTCAATTAACAGATTTTTTGATGTTATCAGTGAGACAATATTGTGGATTTGCAAATGCAGTGTTTACTAAATAGATTCTATTTCTTCAGCTTTGTTATCACAGCAATTTGTCAATTATTTGTATCACAATTATGCTTTCTGTCAAAGTAGGGTGAATTCGCAATATATCTTAAATACACCCATTTCCCTAACGAATAGATAATAATCTTTATAATGGGGAACCTATGTAAATACAATTATTTCCAATAAAAGTAACAAGAGTTGTTGATAACGTTTGATTAATGTGGCTATAATTCTTGTTGAAACAACGCTTACAATTTAGATCAATCATTTAATTATTCGATTGTTAGTTAATTAAATTGTATATTAGGTTCGCACGCATACTAATGCAACGTATACAAATCATTATGATTACAGTAATTACGGGTTATGTATAAATAGATGGTACGATCGTATCGAGTGTGCAACTATATTGAGACGGTTTAAGTATTGATTTTCAATCAAATAGTGTAAAAGAGAATAAAAAGCACATCGAACAGTATTTGAGAAATCAATTATGTATTGCAACACAAGGTAAAAATACTAGTTCATAAATGTTTTAAATTATGGGGCTGAAAGCACCTCAAAAAAGTTCGTTTCTGGTGGATGATCTAGATACCCAAAATCCACAATCAGTGATATTACAACTGTTACAGTCAGATAGAATAATTTCTTGAACTCGATTTCTCAGTAATGTGGTAGTTGTTTTACCTCAAGAATGAAACAACACGTTTTGCAGGAAATTTTATTAATATGAATTTAATAATGATTTAATGTTTTGTTCTTGCTATAGCACTGTGTTCCAAACAATTTGAACTTCGTAGGATTAACTGTGCCAGAATCTGTTGATGTTGGTGTATAGTGCAACACTCTCCTCTACATCATACGTTCAACGGGATTCAAATCCGATGAACGCGGACGCCACCGCAAAACATGTTTCTTGTCCAGACGTCGACAAGCAATATGGTGACGTGCAGATTCTTGATTGTGGATGACCATCTAGATAAAACAATACCGGCGACCACTAGGCAATAGCCACTCCACCAATCAAAACAGAAAATGAAAGGGGAAATACAAATATAATTATTAATAATTTTAAAATGTGCATTTTATTCAATATTCTTACAACAAAAACGAACCTTGTCGAAATTAAGCATCTACAGCAAAAACTATTTTCCACAAAAAATAATTTGGTCTAATGCGAGTTGGACTCGCATACTAACTAAGGGTTCCGTACCACCTTCAAGATTCGCTTGATTTTTATAAGAATACATATGTATTAGTTTTTCTAATTTGGCCCCCAAAAATTAATTTTATTTTACTAATAAACTTTCAGGGAAGCCTTTTATAATCTACTGTCTGAATTTTGAGGCTCTATGGATTGGAAGATAAAGGGCAAAATTATTAAATCTGTTATTCAAATTATTTAAAAATACAAATAAATATATATTTTTCAAAATTTAAATGGTATAGTTTCTAAAATGGGAATTAAGTCGATCTTTAATATTTTTACTAATATCTTTTAAACAAGTGATTTAAAAATATGATATATTTGTAATTCACATAATGAGCCTTTTATTTGATACATTACTTGATGCGTTTAAAATTGAATTTTTATTTCCATTTAATCCTATAATTTGTCCTTAAATTACTATGGAGGTTTTCTATAATTTGTCTTATAAATTTCAACTGAACCCCAGTACCCTTAATTATTTTCAAAATTTTAGGTAGTATGGTTTCTGAAATAAAGCGAGAAATGAGAATTTTATATCTTTATGTTAATATCTTGTAAACAATTAATTTTAAAATATGAAAAATATATTTTTGTATTTCTCATAATGAGCTCCTTCATTTGACATATTGCATGATGCGTTAAAAAATATTTTTTATTTTCCGTTTAATTCTATAATTTGGCCCCCAATATTAATATTAAAAATTTCTTCGTATTTTTCCTGTAAATAAAATATTTTTGTTAATATATTTTAAAATATTGATTTAGAAAAAATAAAAAAATATATATAGTATTAATCATAATGAGCCCTGTGATTTGATATATTACATAATCCGTTAGAAACAAGTTTAATTTTTTATTTTCCATTTAATTCTGTAATTTGCCCCCCAAAATGAATATTAGGTTTCTCCTTATTTTTCCAGTAAAGTTCAGGTGAGGCGCTATTCCTCTATTTTTCAAAAGTTTACAGCTTATGGTTTCAGAGATAAGGGGGGGATGGGTAAACTTTTTTTATATTTTGTTAATATCTTATAATTAATTTATTTTATAAATATGAAAAAAATATATTTGTTTTCGTCATAATGAGCCCTTTCATTGATATATAACATCATGCGTTAGAAACAATTTTAATTTTACATTTTCCATTTAATTATGTAATTTGCCACCAAAAATTATAAGTAGAGGTTTTCTCTTATTTTCCAGTAAAACTTCAGGTCAGACTCTATACCTCTAATTTTTTTCAAAACTTTACGTTTTATAGTTTCGCAGATAAGGGGGGGGATGGGTAAATTTGGTATATTTGTTAATTTTCGTTAATATCTTTTGAATTATTATTTTTTATTATGAAAAAAATATATTTGTGTTCCTCAGAATGAGACCTTTCATTTGATGTATTACATGATGCGTTTTAAAAAATTTTATTTTGAAAATTTCATTTAATTCTATTATTTCCCCCCCAAATTAATATTAATGGTTTCTCCTTATTTTTCCTGTTAAGTTCGGACAACGTTCTGTATTTCCTATATTTTTCAAAATTTGAGGCTCAGTAGATCGAGGAGATCAAGGGGGGGAACGGTCGATTTTTTTAGTACCCCTAAAATCAAAAATTTCTTCTTTTGCGATATGTACTCCTGATCGGGTCACCAAACTATACATTGATACCAAATTTCAACCTGTTCCGTCCAGTAGTTTAGGAGAATATTGCTGTTATGTGACAGGGGCAGAAATCCGGAATGATATTATAAGGGTATCCGTATATTGTATATACGTAACCCTAACAAATGCCGAATTTCTTGAACCCACGATTGATGGTGAATGAAGTTTCGACGAGCTCCAGTTCTTTTCGAGAAAGCAATAATATACGTTAGAACGACAGAATTATTATGTGGATAGTCAAGAGCGAATGAGACAGCCATATACAGGGTGTTTCTCAAATAGGGTTGCAAACTTCTGCTGTGTATAGAACTCATTAAATAGGCCAAAAAGTCTCGATTAACATGAGCCCTAAAACGCATCCTTAGGAAACTGTATGCCCTTAAAAGGGCTCAAACAATTTTGTTTTTTTTTCTATTATTGACAAAACACGCAAAAAATTACAACAATCTGTTTATCAATGAACAATTTAAGTTATTGATAAACTATCAATAGATCTTTGCAATTTTTAATCAATTAAATATACAACATTATTGCAACTCATAAAAATGGAGTCATATTCAAACACGGAATGCAACTTTATGTACGGCCGTGAGGCTTAAACGCATAAAAGCACAATACAGATTTCTTCTCTACAGGGTATTACCACAGGCATCCATCAAGTTTTAACTAAGAAACAGAAGGTTTTTATTTCCAACCAAGGTGTGGGGCTACTTATAATTTTTGTTCCAATCACCACTTTTACTAATTAAACACTGCAAAGCTGAATTGACGTTTATTGAAATCTAAATCGTTAAGACAATGTAAGCATATTTGTGGCAATGGCACAGTCATTTCATGAGTTTGGCCATGGTAAATAGATTTTTGTAATTTATGGCCCAATAACTTTAGAGAGCCAAGAGTAATTTCTACTCACAATTTACACCTACTAAAAATACATGTGTTGGAGGAAATAATCGATTGTGCATACAAAA